>JANZXR010055201.1:0-12644 GCA_027575705.1 Erythroxylum echinodendron | reverse complement strand
AGTGGCTAATAAGAGTTTCTGTTCATTTCATTGTGTTGTTTCAAATAATTATAAAACAAAGTGGCACATTTTGGTTATTGATGTTCTGTAATTCATTGTGTGGTTTAAAAAAAAATATATGGATACCGATTTTTGACTGTTTAGTGATGTGGCACACTACCCTCGCGGGGTACGGACTCAGATATTACCATCGATGTCAGTTTCGGGTCCAGTGGGAGTAGGGTGTTACACGTTGGGTGAGGCAAGGAGCAAAACGCTAGTAGTTGGAGAAGGAGAAAAACGACAACACAACAGTAGTAGGAAAAAGAAGGGCCCAAAACGCAACAAAAAGTGAAGAAAGTGCAAGCATATGGACAGATAAGAAAAACAAAATATGGACTTAATCATAAGTTGGCCACTCCTTACCACCCTCAGACAAATGGGTTGTTTGAAGTCTCCAATCAGGAAGTGAAACGGATACTAGAAAAGATTGTGAAACGATCCCGTAAAGACTAGAGTGAAAGGCTTGAGGAGGCGTTATAGGCTTACAAGATTGCCTACAAGACTCCTATAGGTATGTCTCCTTTCCAGTTGCTCTATGGCAAGTCTTGCCATCTACCTATGGAGATCGAGAACAAATCTTATTGAGCAATCAAGGCATATAATGCAGACCTTGAATCTTCACTTGAAAACTGGACAATGCAAGTCCAAGAGCTTGAAGAGATGAGACTGAGTCCTATGATAATGCCAGAATCTACTAAGACAAGTTAAAAATGATTCATGAAAAACAGATTCTAAGGTAAGAGTTCCATAAAGGAGACAAGGTTCTAAAGTTCAAGGCCCAGTTAAAGTTGATGCCCGGGAAGTTTGTCACTAAGTGGGAGGGACCTTTCAGAGTTACCAAGATGAATTCATTTGGTATGGTAGAGCTAGTGGATGAAACAACTGGTTATGCTTCACAAGCCAATGGTCATCTGCTTAAGCATTACCATAAGGATCAGAGACTATCCTAATCAGACGGTTGTTCCCTTCAACCCTTCTCCTTTACTTTCTATTCTACTGATGGTGATATCTATCTGCTGAGATAATTCGGAGTAAGTGTAGGGGAGGGAACCTCTCTAGTAGGAAGTAGTTGTAGTTGTTAGTTTAGTTTTCCCTTGCTCTTGCCATTTCGCCTACACTTGTTTTTCTTATAATGAGCACAATGCATTAACCAAGTGTGGGGAAGGGATTGCTTTTGCAGATTTGTTTTGTTACTGCTTGGATTGCCATTTTATTGACTTTGCATTATGAACTGTTTGTTTGATTAAGCTGAAATAATATGAAAAATTAAAAATTTTTAAACTTTTTGAGCTAAATTGATTAGATTTATCTCTTGAGAACGATTTGCTGCTGTGATTCCCACCTTCTGACTTTACTTTTGCAATCCTTAGCCTTTGTTTTCAAATACTTGTTGCTTTTGCATGTGAACATTGGCATGTGAAGGTTTGAATGCATTTTGATTTGAGTAATTTTTATTATTAGTTGATTAGCATAATGGAGTGACTTTGGTGCAATGCTTATTTTATAGCTTGATTTTAGGGAGGAAATATTTTAGAGAAAGCCTTGTTGGAAGGATTTTTTGGCCTTACTTTTCTTTCTCATCTTGTGTGATTTCTATCTAGTTTGGTTAGCCTCTAGAACTTGTCTAGATTATTTTTCAAAGCTGTGTTAATACCTAGATTTATGAACAAAATAAGGGCATTCATTTGTAAACCCTTTCACCCAAATACAATTCATTTCAGTTGACCTTTGCTTACCCCTTTGAGCCCTTCACTTTCATTCATTCCATTGTTTTTGAACAAGAGTTTTGCATGAGTTACATTATGTTCTTCATGATTAGATGTGCATCATTGATGTTGCTATTTTTATCTTCTTAGGTTAGGTACGCCAATATTTAAGAAAAACAAAAAAGAAAGAAAAGAAAATTTATAGAAAAAGCAAAGAAAGAATTTTGAGAAAAAAGTGAGAAAAGAGAAAAAGATACTTGAGAGAAAAAAAGAGAGGAAAAAATGCAACACAAGTGGAAGACATGAGCCTAAAACCATGCAGCAGTAGGAGAAGGCTGAGAGGAAGGAAAAAAACACACAGACATAGCTAAGGATTTGTGTGTGTGGTCGACGTTTTTGAAAAATAGAAAGGGGAACACAGAGGGAGGGACGAACGTAGAAGAGAAAAGAAAAGGGTTTTTATTTGACGGCAGCATTCTCCACCCATGGAGACTTAATTTTCTTTTTTTTCCTCATCTCCCACAAATCCAAACCATCATTCTCATCTTCCATGGCTGATTGTTGAAGCTCATTATTGGCAGTATCTTTTATGGTCTTCCATAGCTAGTTTGTCTTGATCCTCTGATTTAATGGAAATGGCAGGAGCTTAGGTCTTCATAGGGGAGTTTAAGCTATAGTTATCTTCTACCCATTTGATTATTTAGTGATTCCTAGGTCTTAGGATAACTATTTGATTGTTTGAAGTTATGTATTGATTATATATTTTTATTGGAAGATTTCTGTAGCTGGATTAATGTTTAGCAACTGATATGGTGCTGATTGAAACTTAATTTCATTACTTTGTTTTGGGTCAAGGCTTTGTATTGATATTTTAGTGAATATTTGGTGATTATTCCAGGTGGCTTGAATTTTTAAACCATTATATCGATTGCTAGCTTTAATTCTGTTTTATTAATTATTAAGTAATAATTGCACATTGGTTGTTAGTATTCGCAGTTCTATTTTACTATTATGGTGGTAGTTAGTAGATTGGGAGTTTGGAAAATATTTTGTGACAGTTCGAGGTGGCTCGATTGTTGGATTAAAAGCTTGATTATAACTTTTGGTTCATTGTTTTTTTAACTCCCATATATGTTTAAATGATGATTATCTATGCTATTGAATTGGTGGGTTGCTTTTATCATTATTAATCATTTGTGCTTTTCATTTCATTCTTTCACTACCATCTCATATCACTCATTTTAAATTTAAAATACCAAAAACAAGTCCTTTATGTTTATTTTAATTCACTGCAATTTTAGTGATAGTTAATCAAATCAAACCCCATTCTATAGTTTAGGTTGCATTACGTTTAGTTACTTATGAACTTAATTTTATTTTCGACTTCTCAAAGAGAACGACCCGAGGTTGCCCTATATGCAATCCTTGGTTAAATTGTGAAGTAACCCTAAGGCGACATCAGACTTAGGTTGTTTCAGTATTGTTCTTTCTGACTTTACCTCTAACAATGGTTGATGAGTTAAACTATAGAGTCTATCTAAAAACAACATTACCTAATTGTGGTTATCTTGATGTAATTAACTCTTGCATAAATATAAATAGAAATGGTTATCTTGATTTTATATGTTCTAATTTAATAGATTATATGAATGTGTGTTGTTCTTTGGAATGGTTATCTTGGTTTTGTATATTGTTGTTTGAAATATTGTTAGAATGATTTATAGCTAGATGTACGAATTAGATAAGTATTTACTACATGTCGAATTAGTTTGTATAATTATGGATGATTGAGGCATAATAAACCCCTAGGATGGTATATAGGCTGGAAACCTGTGATGCAACTCCTATGAGACTTATCGGTGAAAAATTCTACCAGCCTAGAACTCACAACGAGAAGTCCTTTTCTCGATTCACATGTATAAATAATACCAAATACCATAGTGCTTTTTTAAAATCAAACTTTGGAAATCAACTTGTAAGAGATTAATTCAAACATAAAGACTTAAACTTCAATGTGATGAATTCAAACTTAGTATTAAAATAAGAAATTCACGTATAATTGACATGAAAATTCTTTGTATAATAAACTCCTAAGATAGTATATAGGCTAGAAACTCATGAGTTTTAGGTTAAAAATATGCCACTAAAAAGAAAATAGGATATGATGCATCCAAGTTTAAGATTACCATGATTTCAAGGAGCCAATGCTACTCCAGGTGAAGCATCACATTCTACAGATACTACAGAATTAGGTGTTATACGTCCAGCTACTGCACATCCATATGAGGCATCACCTTCTGTACCTGCTGCTATACCATCCAGTAGCCCAGCTACACCAACTACCACCCTTATACAGACAGAGATATCAGGGGTAAACGTTGCAAATGAAGGAGGCGAACTCCAACCAGAAGCTAAGGGAGTTGATGGAAGAACTTACGTCACAATTGTTAACAATTTGTAAGTAAAATTCTAAAAATTTTGTAATACATGATAAGACCATTGGTTTATACTGAAGTTATAGGTTTTAATTTGAAAATTATATAAAATAGATTATATATTAGGTTGGTTCCCTTTGTAACGTGCTCAAGAAATATCTCATCCAAGTTAAACGAGAAGATAGATCTGAAGGGTTATATATGAAAGAATGTCTCTCAGGAGATAAAGGATTTTTACTATCAGGAGTTTGAAGTACACAAATATATTCTTTAATATTTTTAATTTTATCTAACTTTATACATTAATTAGATCAATATTGTCATTTATAAGTACTTAGAGTATGTTTTTCTTTTTTTTAGAATTTTTTTAAGATTCAAAATTTGATGTTGTAAGTTATAATGTATAAGAGAGGTGAGCTCGTACACATTATAGAAACTTTCTTGCTTTGGCACACAAGAATGGTGTACAACCACCATATATATCTGAAGAAATATAGAGTCGTTGGTAGCAGTATTGTCATCACCCAAAGCAATGTCCATTTTAAAGCGCAATTTTGTAAACAGACATAGAGGATCGAATAGAGAGAGTTCACCCCATACACACTAGAGGATCTATGCAGAAAAACTTATAAGTATCAAAACTTTACACTTATATTTTGATTTTTGTTTTTTGATGTATGAAATTTGATTTTAACATAATTTGATGCATAAAATCTAAAATGAAAATATATGTATATTATAGGGAATAATAATGTTATAAATGTCTAGTACCATTAATGATTGTGTTATTAAGTTAAATTTTTTTGTTTAACAGGGGGTAAATATCATAAAAATAAAGAAATTTATGTCAATAATTAGTGAAAAATTAATATATTCTGATGGTAATTACCGACGAAATTGTGTTATTCTGTCAGTAAAAATATACCGATATAATACATAATTCCATCGGTAAAGATATACCGATCAATAACAAAAATTTGTCAGTACATAATATTTTCTACCAGTAAATCTAGCGACAGAAAATTGTAAATATATTGGTAAATTGACTGACGAAAAACATTATCCATCATTATATTTTTATTGACGGAATAAAAAAATTTCATCGCTAAAATTTACCTACAGTCGTTTCTCTGACGAATTTTTCTGTCAGTAATTTCTGTCGCTAAATTTGTTTCCCAATAGAAAGCTTTTATTTTCCGTCGATAATTTATGTCGTTAAAACATATTTTTCTTATAGTGCTTGGTTTACAATTTTTAGTTATTAGTTAACCATACCTTAAAATAATAATCTTAATTTGTTCTCATCATATCAAATATGACATTAGTTGCAAAAGGTAAAGATTCAAACAATGTCCAAAAGTCCATGAAAAGACAAAAACAACCAACAACACTCCATTTCGGTAGTTATAGCCAATGTTTTAAAAACATAAGCAGATATATTAAATCGATCAAAGGAAAAGTTTAAGGTTTAAAGGTTCAACTTGTATTAAGCCGCCATAAAACCTTTATGTAATAAATAAAAAATAAAATTATAAGAATGAATAATAATAAAATATTTTATTGAGATAAAAATACACCAACGTCTATTATTATATAATAAACTAATAATAAATTAAATCTAATAATTCAAACTAAATAGATTATTAAATTATCTCAAACAAAATTACTTATCCATACTAAATTAATAATTAATAACCTTTTTAATGTCATTCTTTAAATATACTTTTTTAAACTTTAAATATCACTTCTTAACACATTCTTAAATCATCCTAAACAAATTACTTCTCTCACTAAATAACTAATTAATAATTTTTTAGTGTCACTCATTAAATATATTTCTTTAAAGTTTAAATTTTACTCTTTAATATACTCTTAAATTATCTTAAATAAAATTGATTATCTACACTAAATTACTAATTAATAATTTTTTAATGTGCTTCTTTAAAGTTTAAATAAATTTCTGTTTTGTTTTGAATTTTGATGAACAAATATTAATATTTTTAATATCATAAAATTAAAATTTACATCTTCATCTTATTTTAAAATTTTACTATTTATTTAAAGTATATTCTCTTCTCTATTTTTTATAGTATAGTAGTATATAAAAGCTAGAAAATTAAAACTTAAAACAAAACGAAATTTTTCAATAACATTAATTGTACAATGTCATTCTTTTTATTTACAATTTTGCATTGTTCTTAAAGGTTTTATAGGGTTGAACAAAAATTTTATTAATAAAGAAGTTATGTTTGTTTTAGTTCATTCGTAAAACTTATAATAAATACACAGTTTCTAACTTATAACGTTACAAAAGATAATTCATTAGAAAAATATGGTTAAAAAAGAAAGAAAATTGGAGTTGCATAAAGTTCTTTTTTTTCCTTAGTTTCTCACGTTATGTCAATATCAACAAGGACATTCTTTTTTAGTTACCGTCGTTTCATTTCATATTAATGATTGTTTGATTTATTCAGCGAGTTTATTCTAGTTAAGATAGGCTTATTAGCAACCTTTTGGTGGAACTTAAGCGATTCTTGTGCCACTGCACCATCCTGTTATAAATTATAATTGTTAGATATATGTTAAATATTTTTTTATTTTGGCATATTTTTAAATTGGCATATTTTCTTTATCATCTTGGATTCAAACACTAGTGGGATAATGTTATAGATAGAATAGAATTCTATCTTGCATAAAAGTTGATTTGGTGAAGCATTGTGGGTCTTAAGTGGATGAAGTGTTGAAGGGCATTATGGTATTTTTTGTGAATTAAGGGTTTATGTTAACTGATGGCAACACTCTATCGTGTGCATGGTTTTGGGAAACAAATGTTTGTATGAAGATATATAATCGTCGTAACTTGAGCATGGAAAAGCTTGGAGGTGCATTGTGAAGTCGTTGTTTTCATATACTTATTCGTGGCTTTTCTTTTCTGGGTATTTATTTTTTGTTGGAAAAGGGTTTCTGCCTAAAAGATATGAAGTTGTAGCTTGGGTAAAAAATCATTAGACCTATGGTTCATAGTGTGACTGCGTAGTGTGTGTGTAGTGTAGTGGGTGAACAAAAAGTCAACGAGCTGCATATATCTTATTAGGGAAAAGGCGTAAGATGTTGGTGAATTAATTTTGAGGGGCTTTGATTAGATTTAAGCTACAGCTAACTGGTGGTTGATGGTTTTACACATGCGTGGGTGGCTCTTCAACTGAAGCTTCATTGATGATTTTGTTGGTGTAGCCGTGACTATGTTTTTGACTCTTGCGTGAATTAATCTTGCCGTAGTGGAGTGCAGAAAAATTTAGGAAGTTATTATTTGTCTCTTTCTCAATAGTTTTTATTTATTTTAAATTTTATTTAATTACTTAATTCATTTATTTATTGTTCTTCAGCTATAAGATTGTTTAGAAAAATCCTCTGTTGAGGTTAACACGAGTCAGTTATGTTATTAGGTGTGAAATTCTTTCACGAGAAGTGAGGTTGAGAGATAGTGTCAAGGATTGAGTAGTGTTGGCTCAGTAAAGCCTTGGGTAAATCTATTGTACTTCGGTGATAGTTATTAAGTTGGATGAGGGCCCTGCAGACATATGCAAGGTGTACCGAACCGCGTTACCAAATTTTTGGTGTTTTTATTATTTCTTTTTTGCATAGTTTTATTCTATTTGTGCAAAGAATAATTCGGAAAGTCTTCGAATTAATTAACAACTTTGGGTTTTCAATTGGTATTAGAGAGGGTCACTGTTTTAGAACTTGTTAGCAAGTTGGTGCAGATACTAGTTTCGTAAACATGGCTATAAGAGAAGGAGCATCAATTATTAGGCCACCGTTATTGGATGGCGCAAATTATCCTGTATGGAAATCACGGATGAAGGTCTTTATTTAGGTACAGGGAATAAAAGCATAGAATTCGGTGTTATATAGCTGGACACATCCGATGATTACTGACGATAAGGGAGAGATGGCTCTAAAAGATCCATCTGAATGGACAAGAGACGAAGAAGAGAGGGCACTTGAAAACTCACAAGCACTACATGCAATTTTAGTGCTATTGAAGAAGGACATTTCTCAATGATATCGACCTGTGAGTTGGTTAAAGAAGCGTGGGATACTTTGCAGACTATTCATAAAGAGTCCAAATCTGTGATAGCGTCAAGACTACAGATGTTAGCTGTGAAGTTTGAAGAACTGAAGATGGATAAAAATGAAACTATTGGAGACTTTCATGAAAGGTTGCGAGTTATAGCAAATCAAGTGCATCAACTCATAAAGAAATATTTCAATCAGAAACTTGTCAAGAAGACGCTGAGATCACTGCCTCTAAGATTTATTCCAAAACTTGCGGTAATAAAGGAAGCCCACGATATCAATGATCTGTCATTTGAGAAGGTAATCAGAATTCTTACAAATTTGAAATGAATCTTTTAAGGGGTAAGCAAGAAAGAAGCAAAGGATTGGAATTACAGGTCAAAACTCAAAAAGGTGAAAGAAAGTAGAAGCGAATCAAATGTCATGAGTGCCAAGGTTTTGGGCATGTTTAAGCCAAATGTGCTAATACTTTGAAGAAAAGAAAAGGAAAATCCTTTACTAGCACCTGGATTGAGAATGATTCTGAGAGTGAATATGGTAGCGAAGAAGAAATAGCGAGTGGTGCTGCGTTGGTTGCCTTACATAGCAAAAGTACAGTTACTTGCTTAACAGTAACTGGGAAGGAAGTAATTGAAGACAGAAAAGGGAGAAATTTTGAAAATTTCAAAAACAGTTCAGCTCGGGATTTAATATCAAACTATGACAGTGACAAAAGTGGCCTTGATGATAAAAATGGGAATATTTACAAGGATTATAAGGCTATGTATGAAAAATGGGTGAAAATATGTAGAAAGAATGAAAGATTGAAGGAAGAGAATCTCTCCATGAAGAACACTATCCAAGAGTTAGAAAAGAAATTGATGTTGACGTCAGATGAGCTTGGTAAAGCTAGAATGAAATTGGTAAGTACTGAAAATGGATTGAGAATGTTGAATAAAGGCATAGAAAAGTTGACTAAAATCGGTAAGGTTAAAGGGGATCTTCAAGACATTGGTTATAAAGTTGAGTCTTCGAAGGTGAATGAAGAAAAAATTGATAAGTCCAGACCAGCCTAAGAGGTAGAAGCATCGAAAAAGAATCAAAGATTTGTACCCACGTCTCATTTTTGCGAAGTTATTGGATATATAAGGCCAAGATGTTACAAGTTTCTACAGATGTTGTTTCAAAGAAGCCAAAACCGAAGGACCCTATATCCCTCATATAAATTTCATAATCAACCTCCAGTACCGAAATCCACTTGGGTTAGAAAGGGTTAAGAATAAGCAAAAAGATGTAGTGAAGGAAAAACAAGAAATTGGTCAGATTTACAGTTAGTTACTGCTTTTGAAGAAACTATTTAAACAAAGGATAAGTCAGTTACTTCAGATGAAGAAATCAATCAGATAGTTGATGACCAAGATAATGTAATGAGAAATAAGTGCACGTTTGAATTTGTTTGAGGGACACAGGGACTGTGTTCTTTACTTTTTTGAAGTTTTTTGTTGTTTAAAAAAGGAAAAGAAAAGTAAAAAATCTTTAGTTCTTCTTTAGTTTTTACGTTTCCATTGTGGTCCCATCTTTTTAATAGTTTGTTTTGTCACTTTTATTTGGCTCCACCGAAGACGCCTCAGCTCTCTCATCAGTATGGGTCTTTCTCTCAGGTATCTCTTTCTCTTTTGGGCGTATCTCTTGGTGTTTTGAATGGTGGTAAATTGTTATCTTGGCGTGCGTATGATTCTTCCACCGCAACTACTGTTGATTTATATATTTCTTTATTTGTTGAGATTGATTATGTTGACACTTTTGTTCTAAAGGGGAGACATCAGATTGTTTTTATTTTTGGGTGAATATTGGATGATTGGATTATTGTTACTATGGATGCTCCCCAGAACTTGATGCTTGATTAAGGTGGAGTTCTTAGATTGTGAATTCAATTTCTATATGCCCAATTATATGATTTAGGGTAGCTTCGTATTTGTGTCAAATATGCCAAAAAGGGGGAGATTGTTAGATATATGTTAAATATATCTATTTTATTTTTATTTTGTCATATTTTTAAATTGACATATTTTCTTTATCATCTTAGATTCGAACACTAGTTAGATAATGTTATAGATAGAATAGAATTCTATCTTGCATAAAAGTTGATTTGGTGAAGCATTGTGGGTCTTATGTGGATGAAGTGTTGAAGGGCATTATTGTATTTTTGTGAATTAATTATTTTAACTGACGGCAACACTCTATCGTGTGCTTGGTTTTGGGAAACAATTGTTTGTATGAAGATATATAATCAACTTAAGCATGGAAAAGCTTGGAGGTGCATTGTGAAGTCGTTGTTCCCATATATTCATTTGTGGCTTTTCTTTCCTGGGTATTTATTTTTTGTTGGAAAAGGGTTTCTACCTAAAAGATATGAAGTTGTTGCTTGGGTAAAAACTCATTAGACCTACAGTTCATGTTGTGAGTGCGCAGTGTATTTGTAGTGTAGTGGGTGAATAAAAATTCAAGGAACTGCATGTATCTTATTAGGGAAAAGGGGTAAGATGTTGGTGAATTAATTTTGAGGGGCTTTCATTAGATTTGAGCTATGTTTGACTAGTGGATGATGGTTTTACACATGCGTGGATAACTCTTCAATCGAAACTTCATTGATGATTTTGTTGGTGCAGCCGTGAATGTGTTTTTGGCTCTTGTGTGAATTAATCTTGCCGTAGTGGAGTGTAGAAAAATTTAGGAAGTTATTCTTTATCTCTTTCTCAAGAGTTTTTATTTATGTTAAATTTTATTTAATTACTTAAGTCATTTATTTAGTGTTCTTCAGTTATAATATTGTTTAGAAAAATCCTCTGTTGAGGTTAACACGAGTCGGTAGTGTTATTGGGTGTTAAATTCTTTCACGGGAAGTGAGGTTGAGAGATAGTGTCAAGGGTTAAGTTGTGTCTAATCAGTAAAGCCTTGGGTAAATCTATTGTAATTCGGTGAAAGTTATTAAGCTAGGTGTGGGCCTTGTAGACGTAGGCAAGGTGTGTTGAACTGCGTTACCAAATTTTTGGCGTTTTTATTATTTCGCTTTTGCATAGTTTTATTCTGTTTGTGCAAGGGATAATTCGGAAAGTCTTCGAATTAATTAACCACTTTGGGTTTTCAATAATATATCAATATTCTCAATTAATGCAATTTCAAATAATCAGAATACCAAAAGCCTTATCTCTTTTGTTTTCTCCCATCTCTATCTTCTCTCATTTCTCATTTCCATCACTCATCTTTGTCTTCTCTGGACTATCTCTATCTCTCTCTATAACCCTCACTCAATTATTTTGCCTCAATAGTTCATCTCATTCTCCTTTCTCTTTCAATCTCGACTATCCATTGTGTCAGAGTTACCTCACTTATGAGAGTAAGTCAGAGCTTAGGGCTTGAAAAATTTTGTTGGATGTTGTGTTTGGTATGAAAGTATAAATGCACGTGAGCTTGGATGTAGAATTTTTGCATTTGATGACTGGCATTCCTGTCGTTTTGTGTGGTTACTGGCTTGGGCGACAAAGACATGTCTGATTTAGACAAAAGCTGATCGAACCGGATGATCTGGTCTAATTTTTACGTCATAATTTGTACCACTTCTGCAAATCTTTTTGTGCTGTAATCAACCATCATAAAAGTGTAGAAATTAAGCAATACACTTAACAATGTTATCAATTTATACCATTCTAAATTTTGTGCTGGCTAAAATATAAACTTTTATTCTTTAGAAAAAGTTCTTAGAAAATATAAATATTCGATCATAGACTTCCACACTTTTTGAAGAAAAAGTTAAGCTAATTTCCTTTACTTCTGTTGATAAATAGTTAAATATTTCATTCCATAGTCAATCGCAAGCGTTTTGGTGACCGGTACTAGATGAAATCAAATACAAGCGGCGCATTAATTCTTATAGTTGCTATTATTGAATCTTGAGAGTGATATCGAAATCATTCCATAATAGATTCACTTCCACCGGTACATATATAGTGCTATTGTTGAGGTACATTTTACATGTAACTCTTAAATGAAAAATAAATAAATAAATTTAAATATTTACGAGGTAGGATCAAAGTTATGAATACCGTACTGGGCTCGGTATAGGATTGAGTTCTGGAACGGAACTGTACCAATACCGGTCGCTACTGGATACCGTTTCAGGTAATTTTTAAATTTATAAAATAGTCCCTAAAATTTTTAAAATTTGCAAAATAGTCCATAGTGATATATTGTACAATTGTATTGTATACTTTACTAGTTTACTATTTACATCAACCATGCTTTCAAAAAACTGAATAACAAATAACAATGACAATTAATATGAAATAACAATAATTTTTAAATATTTTACATATAAATAATAACCACAATTAATATAAACAAA
>JANZXR010055190.1:0-12644 GCA_027575705.1 Erythroxylum echinodendron | reverse complement strand
GATATTTTTCATGTGCAAAAATCACTGTTCACAAATGCATGAGCATGAGATGTGTTTTCCTAATTTCTCCGATTGATTGCCCATGTACCCGTTTTTATGATTTATTATATGGAAACGGGATGTTACATTGAATATGAGGTAGACTTTAGCTTGGAAGGTTCACTCATGTGGTTTCAATGTATTGTTGGAATAAAATGTTTCCTTTAGATTGGTATATATTTTATGTGATTTGTGTCTGAGAGCTAAAATAAGTTGTGGAATATAAATGTTGCATTCGTCATAGCTGACGGTACCTAATTATCTATGAGTGTTAACTTGTGCACTTGATTTCATATTGAGTGTTGCATTTGTTTCACTAACTTTAATGACTTTCTTGTTATTTGACCCAAATACATCTCACCTCACCTTTGCCTGCATTACAATCCTAAAACATCCTTTGATTTATGATTTTGCATGTGAATTTTGGTGGTGGAGAAATGAAATGACATGCAATGTTGTGGATTGCCATGATCACGAATGGTATTACGTGTATCTGTGGTCATATTTTAGTTAAACGCATTTTTTGAGTCTACCATTAGAATACTCAGTTTTTGAAGATGATGAATGTTGATTGATCATGAGTAAAAGCTTGGAATGTTGACTTCTGGCTGTGATTTTTGGAAGTCATTCATCTTTGTTTATGATTATGTATTCTTGGAACATAAGGGAAATGAGTCATTGTATTGGATCTTTGAGCTTAATTTTAATATTTTTCCTGAGGATGGTCAAAATCGAAGTGTGGGAGAAATTGATAAGTTCTTAATTGATTATGAAATTATTTAATAACATTTAGTGATTATTGACATGAAATTGTTTGAAGTACTCACTTTGACTTATATGCGATTTTAGGTACAATTCGGAAGCAAAGAAGTTAAAATGAGTCGAAAGCACCATATTTTGTCCATTTTTTGAAGATTGATTTTTACTTGTCTTCATGGAGCAATAAGAAGAAAATTAACAAACAAGAAAGCTGGAAACATAAAGAAGAAGAACGTGGGCTATATGGATTTTGCACGGATTTTGCATGGACTTGCAGGTATTAATTTAATTAAAGGACAATCATGCTCACGGCTGCAGTAGGTGGATAAAATACCAAAACGAAAGCAAATGAGGAACAAAACGCATCATAACCAAGGAAGAAGCAAAACGACATAGCAATGTAGATCACTTGGACAAAACGTAAATGACGTCTAGGTACGCATACATTCAACATACGTTTTGCTTAAAACACACAGTAGTAGTAGCATCATGTTTTAATAAGTGACACTATTCATGGACCACAACATTAATTTGTCACATTAGAAGAACAGGAGCAGCAAAAATGGTAGCATGTGCAGCAGCGTTTCATACAAACATTGTTCACGTAAATGTTTTTTATATGAACAATAACGAAACAAGCAACCATGCTCCACACCAAAACAACAGAACACTATTGGGTAGGGAATTTTTCTAACAGAAAATGACAGCGTAGAGAAGAGCAAAGGTTAAGTGAAAATGTGTATAGGAGCAATGGACACTAAACTTTAACTATCAAATCAAAGAATAGTAGAGAGCAGTAGCATGAAATAGAATAATAGAGAGAGAGCTTGGAGGGGTAGTGAAAAGGTCTTCAATAGGGTTATTAGTGTGGGCTGAAGCATTTTTCAGGAGAAACCTATAGAAGGCTAGACATCCCGACACTGGTTCGAAGGTGACATTGACGTCAACGGCTTAGGTTAAGTGTATTTCACTAATTTTGTTATTTCTTTCTCTTGTTAAAAATTGATTTTGTTATCAACTGGTTTGGGTTATGTATGGATAATCATATTTTCATTATTGTTGGGTTATTTGTGTATAAACCTATTGGGTATTATGAAAAGATGATTTTAATGCGTTTATTGAATCGTTTATTTATAAACTCACTGCTAGAATTTTGATATAATCTGTAATGGTTATGTTGAAATTCATGTGTAGTGACTAATGATTCGTAATCGTTAAGGATGACATGACCTAAGTTAAATGACGCATTGTATGTGGTTTTTGCCTTGATTAATCAATTTTCCTAATTTTTAATGCTACTGCCTAATTAAATCTAGACATCGTATCTTAGGTTATCTGGTTATTAGGTTTAATTAACGATCGTATCATGATTAAACAAAAACTAAGGGAAAACTTAATTTAATTATTAGCCCATGATTAATAGTTGCCAAGAGAGGTTTAAGAACAACAAATCAATGAAATATGTTTAATTAGTGTGTAGGCCGAGATTGAACTAAAGAACTGAGTCCCTACCGAATTCCCCACTTTTATCATTTTTTGCATGTTTTCTTTAATTTGATTTTAATAGTCTACTTTCATTTTATTTTCTTATTTCAAAAATCCAAAACCACCTTTTTTTTCTAAACACCAATTAATTTCATGTCAACAACTTTTCACACACTCTCAATGGGTCTAGACTCATCACTACTATAGTAGTAGTCTAGTTATTTTATTTTGACTAGCATTACAATGCGCTGTCAATATGTCCAATCTAGTCTTAAATATCAATTACAATAAAAGACTAAAACGAGATAATGTAAAATCATCGTACTTATGACATTGTCGCCTTAGCCGTACAAGTGACAAACACATAACTAAACTACACAAATGTGGTAGTTTAGGGTCATTTAGTTATGAATCATATGATAATGTGAATTTTTCTTATTAGGCAAGATGACAAAGTTACCCTTTAAGGAAAAGGGTGAATAAACTATTGGGCTATCAGAATTAATACATTCAAATGTATATGGTCTGATGCCCATACATGCCAAAGGTGGTTTCATATACTTTATCACCTTTATCGATGATTATTCACGATATGGGTATGTATATCATATGAGATACAAATATGAGGCCTTTAAAAAGTTTAGAGAATTTAGTAATGAAGTAGAAAAATAGATGGCAAAAGTATTAAAGCACTTCGATCAAATCAAAGTGTTGAATTCTTAAACCAAGAGTTTCTAAATTATCTCAAAGATAATGGGATGGTATCCCATTGGAATCCACCTTAAACGTCCCAACACATTGGTGTGATAGAAAGGAGAAACTGAACCTTGTTGGATATGGTGAGGTCAATGATGGGCTTAGTAGATCTACCAAAATAATTTTGGGGATATGCACTCGAGACTGTGGTTTATGTGTTAAATAGAGTCCTTTCAAAGTCAATTGATGTTACTCCAAATGAGATGTGGACTAACAAGAAACCCTATCTTTCTCATATTAAAGTTTAGGATTGTCCGGCTTATATGGAGTAAATTCATCCAAATAAGCTAGAAGTTAAATCTGAACAGTGTCTGTTTGTAGGATATCCTAAAGAAACAGTAATATATTAGTTATAAAATGTTTTGGAACAAAAGGTGTTTGTTTCAAAGCATGCGTTTATTTCAAAGCATGTTGTCTTTTTAAAGAAAGAGTTTTTTGTAAAAGAAGGTAGTGGGAGCAAAATTGAACTTTTGGATGTTTAAGATGCTCAAACAGATGTAGATCAACTACTTGAACTTGAGACTATTGTTAATAATGATGAAACAATAGTTCAACTTTCTAACACACAAGAATTTCGTAGGTCAAGTAGGATATGTCATATTCTAGAGAGATATGGATTTCTCATAAGTAAACATAATTACGTATTGCTCATAGAAGAAGATGAGCCTACTACCTATCAAGAAGTTCTGAAGATTTCAAAATCTGACAAATGGCTTCAAACTATGAAATTCGAAATGGATTCTATGTATAAAAATCAAGTATGGACTTTGGTTGACCCACCTGAAGGGATAAAACCTATAGGCTATAAATGCACTTTGAAGAAGAAAACTAATATGAAGGGTAATGTAGTTACCTATAAAGTTAGTCTTGTAACTAAAGGTTATCGTCAAAGACAAAAAGTTGACTTGACGAAACATTTAGCCCGATAGCCATGTTTAAATCCATTAAGATACTTTTGGCCATTGCTGCTCATTATGATTATGAGATATGAAAAATGGATATGCAAGCAACTTTCCTTAATGGAACCCTAACTGAGAATGTGCATATGACATAACCCGATGGCTTCATATCCAAAGATGGTGAAAAGGTATGTAAGCTTTAAAAATCCATTCCTGGATTGAAGGAAACATCCAATAGTTGGAATATTTGATTTGATGAGACAATCAAAGAGTTTGGTTTCTCATAAAATTAAGATGAACCTTGTGTGCAATTGTATTCCTTTTGTTATATATAGATGTCATATTACTAATAGGAAATGATGTCTCAGCTTTACAATCGGTCAAGATTTAGTTGTCTAAGAATTTCTCCATGAAAGACCTTTGAGAAGCAACTTATATTTTAGGGGATAAGAATCTATAGAGATAGATCTAAGAAGTTGCTTGGTCTTTCTTAGTCTACATACATAGACAAGATGCTAAAGAGGTTTAGCATGGAAAGTCTAAGAGAGGTTATCTTCTCATAATGCATGGGATTAAACTCTTGAAATCTATGTGTCTAAAGACACAAGATGAGAGGACTCGCATAAATTTGATGTCTTATGCTTCAACTATAGGACCAATCATATATGCTATGTTATGTACAAAACCTGATGTATCATATGCTCTAAGTATTACGAGCAGATACTAGTCAGATCCTAGTGAGGGTCATTAGGTAGCTGTCAGGAATATCCTTAAGAACTTGAGAAGGACTAAGGATGTATTCTTGGTATATAGAGAAGGAGATCTTGTTGTGAGCGGGTATATAGATTCCAGTTTTCAATCTGACGAGGATGAATCCAGATCCCAATCAGGATATATTTTTATACTAAATGGTAGAAAAGTCAGTTTGAAGAGTTCTAAATAAAAGATAACTGCATATTCAACAATCGAAACAAAGTACATTGCTGCCTCAGAAGTGCCAAAGGAAGCAGTTTGGATCAAGAAGTTTGTCATGGAACTTGGAGAGGTTCCTAGCATTGATGACCCAGTATAATTGTATTATGACAATAATGATGCCATAGTGCAAGCAAAGGAACCAAGGTCTAATTATAAATATAAACATGTACTTAGACGATACCATTTCATTAGAGAAATCATTATAGAAATGCTGTCAAGATAGAGAAAGTGCCTACTTATCAAAATATTGCTGATCCTTTGACTAAGCCAATTCCTAAAAAGAGATATGATTCTCATGTACTTGCTTATGGTATCAGATACAAAGGTGAATGACTTTAGTGCAAGTGGGATGTTGTTAGAGAAGTGTTTTAAAGGTAATCACCTTTAGCACTTATTGTACAAATCTTTATGATTGATAAAAAGACATTTTCTCTAATTTGATGTTCATATTCTTTATAAATTGATAGTGATCTTAAATAGAATTAATGAAGTCCTTGATACATTACATAGCATAAAGGAAATCATAATGAGATCATGATAATGAGATTCTTATCAAGTATAATTATTTTAGTATCTAAACTATCCTTAGTCATAGGATTAATGATATGGGACATTATTAATCTGGATAGCTTAGCACATGTTATACCCCTTAATTAAATCAAGTAATGGATCTTATAAGCTATAGGCATGAGTTGTTTAGAGTTAATATGAGGATGTGAGCTAAGAATAATAAGTACATTGGATGACCTACCAATAAACAATCATATGGATAATCTATTCTAGTGTCAGTTATAATCCCATCATAGCAATGGTGTAAATATCCTTAGACTTGAAGTGTTGAAGGATATCTTGGATACTGATCCTGTACTTTAATTCCATTCCTCATTGCCTTTCAGAGGTTGCCTATAAGGTAGTGATTGGGTACAGCTTAAGGTATTGAAAGGTAATTAAGTAGTCAATAAAGGATTCACCACTCCTAATTGAAGGAGATAATACCTATGGCCTCTTATCGGGGTTTTTACTTAGGAATCTCTGGCTAGAGTGGAAATGTCATAAAGATAGTCTTTAGTGACATATCCAATTGAGTAATGAGCCTTAGGGATAAAAACTAACATCACTTGAGCTAGATGTGATGTAACCAGTCTAGTAGGAGTTGACACCTTAACCATACTCTAAACCAAGTGAGGTATAGAATGGTGAAAGGATGAATTGCAGAGGAACATTGTCCTAGTCAAACCACTGATTTTTTGATTGATTGGGGGTCATGATGTGTTGCTTGATACTGCTCATGACTTGCTTGAATAAGTGTCCATTTAAGTGGTCAACATAACCAGTAACCTAATAGGTCACACGCATTGGATATGCGAAGAATGAGTAAAATAATTTTGGATAAGGATCTAAGAAAAGAGAGATTCATGACTAAGCTACAAAAGTGTGGTACTTTAGGGTCATTTAATTTTGAATTATATGACATGTGAATCTTGCTTATTAGGTAAGATGACAAAATTACCCTTTAATAAGTAAGATGACAAAATTACCCTTTAATAAGTAAGGGTGAATGTTTTCATGCTATATTAAGTAGGATTAAAAGCCACTTAATTCCCACTAACTCTCTATTGATGTTGGGGGTTAGAGGGAGGCCAAAAGGTGTCAAAGACACTCCAATTTCATGCAAATGTTGTAAGAAAACAAAGTATCTTTTGGTGAATTGTTCACTCTTTTCTAAAATACTCTCCTAAAGAACACACCATAAAGCTAGAAATTTGTGTGTGTTCTAGCCATTCTTTTTAGGAGTTTTTAGGCTTCGCTTTTCATATGGATATACGTACTCCTTTGGTCGTTGTGGTTTATGACAACCTAAAGGAGGTGAAGTCAACGAAGAACAAATGAGAATGTAAGGTACACATCTTTAGTTCATGTTTTGTTTTATTATATCTAATGGCACAAGTTTGATTTTGTATTTTCTAGGTTTCGTTTTATTTTTCGCTATGTATTCTGATAATTGATGCATGTGATCCATGATCGAAATCTAATTTAAGGTCTTTATTATGTCCCAAATTATATTTTCCAAAAATTGACGTCATATATCTTTGAAAAGTTATTGGTGCATTACGTAACCCAAAAGGCACCTGCCTATAGGCAAATGTTCCGTAATGACATATGAAAATGGTCTTCTCTTAATCTCCTAAATAGATGAAATATTTATTATATCCTAAGTATCCATCGAGAAATAATAGAATAGATGCTAGCCACCTTTTTAATTATTTAATTCACAAATGGTAGAGGAAAATGATCATTCTTACCCACCAGATTGAGCTTCCCATAAATAATAAAAATCCTCTAACCTATAACTGTGCAAGTATAGATCATCTCACCACTTTAACTCTCCATCACTGTCATGCCTCCTTTCTTAGGTACACATTATACCAAATTAACCCATTCGTTATCTGAAATAAGGTAAATGATAATAGTATCTAATAACTTCACTACCTCCTACTTGAGCACTTCTTTCATATAAACTTTTAGCCTTTATTGTCTTTCCCTCATTGCTTTACTTCCCTTTTTTAAGATTAATCCTATACATCACCACATTAGGACTTATTCCTCTTATATCTAATATTTGTCATCCTATGACTTTCATCCTCTTCTTAACCATCTCTACCACTCTATTCTCTTGTTCCCCATCTAGCTTGTTTGAAATGACGATGGGACCATAGCCTAGAAAGGTATACTAGAGATGTTTAGGTGAGGGCTTCAACTTAAAAATTGGTCGTTTTACAATATAAGGTGGCAGGAGTACTTCTTTTCTCACTAAGATCTTTTGATTTGATTAGAAACAACTCCTCCCTTTTTTGTTATCCTTTATATTCAATTTCCCCAACATTTGCTTCTTTTCTCCTCTTGCTATTTTATGCACTCATCCACTATGTCTATCTTCATGCAAGAGCTTCCATCCTTTGGATTGTTTAATATGAAAGATGAGTGTCCTTTCATAGGCATCAAACAAAGTTGTCGCCGAATTCATAAATGAATTACCAAAAACCTATCCTCTTCAAACTACAAAGTCCATAAGAATAATGAATTTGTCCATTTTGACAATGACTTCCATCAAATGGTTTCTTTATTGATTGATCAGCCAATTGAATAAGTAGCCCTAATTTCCTAAAAAAAAAAGGTTATAAGATTAATACTTTCAACCAAGTCACATAATCATTTAGCAAATTGTATACCACCAACAGCACAAGGTTTAGTGAAACTCCCTGGATCCTTCAATTTTCAAGGCATATCGTTGGTAATTATAGAGTCATAGCTTTTAGTTAGAGAAACTATTTAGTTGTCCTCCTAAGTTCACTTGTTTGATAATATATCCTTGATGAAATTTATGCACTTGAGCATGTGCCCCAATGCCTTCACAAAAGACAAGTTGATTTGTAATTTCATTATCTTTTTTCATCAACTTTGCAAATTGTGCATCCAGTTTGTCCTCTTTGGTCCTTGTATGAATGGAATCTTCGGTGTAGTGACTAGTGGATGCAAGATGAAGAAGATAAATGATGTTTTTAAAAGACTAATGTACTAGTTAACCTATCAAGGATAATAGTTGACCAGCATTCAATGACTCACCCATAAAATTATAGTACTTACTCTATTGGTTGACATTACTAATTCTTGGTCAACTAAAGTGTGCGATCAATGTCATCTCAAACTCACAGGAGAAAAGACTTTTAAAGTAAAAGGTGATATTAGCTAACTAGTGATGAATATTGGTCAACTAGTATATAAGACCAAACTCACAAGAAAGAGATTTATTACCTGAGTGAAGTGATATTGGTTGAACTTAAAAAGATATCAGTTGACCAGTGTGTCTAAGTGGTTATCTAGACTAGCAACTGAGTCACTAACAAACTCATTATAAAGCAAAACGGGGTGAATTTTATGGATGTTGGTCTACTAGACTAAGTTATTAGTCTACCAAATGATCGAATAATTTAAGAAACAACCTTGAAATTTAAATTTAAAAACTTAAACATTTAATAAATCATATAAATATTAATCAAGAACAATTGTAAACATTAAAGGACATTTTGAAAAAATGTAATCATTTCTAATCCTTTCATAATAACATCATTCATTGGTTTAATGAAACTAAATCCCAATTTGTTTAATATACCAATAATTTTTAATTGAATATTCCTATCTGCACATAATATCTAAGTTTAGTTCCATAATATATGATAGGATTGAATTTTCTTATATTCTCTTTCAATCCTATTTTTAAGATAAAATGGTCAAATTGTGTTCAATTTGTGTTGACTGTTAGGCTGGATATATTGATATATTTTTTAGACTAAAAAGACAAAAATTTTAAAACAAATTGAAAAGCCAAAAAAAAAATGAATATGCTGCGTAAAACGCATGCGTTAAACACATGCGCTAACGCTGAGTTTAACCCAATGCAGTTAACCCTGCAGCGTTATAAAAACAATGCTGCAGGGTTTTAAAGCAGGATTAATTTTTGGTTTTGTTGGTTTTGGCAGAAATAGGAGCGGCGGAAGGAACAGAGACGACGTGGGAGAGAACTGAAATTGTTTTGGCAGGAACAGTGACGATAGTGCAAGGGGAAAAATACAAAGACCGCAGACGCAAAGCAGAGGAGCCAGGCAGGCGTGGAAGCTAAGCAGAAAAAAATATGGAAGGTTAGGTTCCTGACACCGGTTCAACGGAGATATTGACACCGAGTCACGGTTAAGCTATTTTCGTCATTTTGAAGTTGTGATTTCTTTTCAGATTGTTATGTTGTTGTTGGTATTGATTCGGATGGTTTTAGGATAAATAAACTTAATATTTTATTTTGATCGTTTATTTTAAACCTATTGCTAAAATATCAATTGTAATCCGTAATTGTTACTTTTGATATTTGAAGTAGCGTCTAACAATCATTAATTGTTAGGAACAATATAACTTAGGTTTGATATCCCGAAGTGTAAGGTCACTGCCTATATTGATTGTTTTCTAGTTCGTAATGTGATTGCCAAATTGAATCTAGAGATCGTATCCTAGATTATTCGGTAGTTGGGTTTAATTAATGATCGTATCTTCATTAAATTCAAGCTAAGGGAAAATTGAGATTTATAAAGCGTTCTATTATTCTCAGATCAATAGTTTGAAAAGAATTGTAAAGACTTTAGAACTAAGGAATATGTTTGAATGTGATTAAGCCGAGATTGACCCTAGAACCGAACTTTACTCATAGTCAACACTTTTTGCGTTTTTGATTAGTTGTTTTAATTTATTTTCAGCAGTTTAAATTTACTTTAATTTTATAAATTGTTTAAAACCCAAAAACCCCCCATTTTCTTTCCTTGCATCAATTAATTTCATTACGAAAATTAACCGAACATTCCCTGTGGATTCGATCCCGAATTACCGCAACTACAAATTTTGGTGTGCAGAGTCAGGTAAATTTTGCAGTGCACTCGACACGCACTGTCAAATTTTTGGCGTCGTTGCCGAGGAATATGGTAGTTTAATTTTTGAATTTGATTTTAGTTGGTGTTTTGTGAAAATATTTTTTTTTAATCATTCTTTTTGCTACTTGTTAATTTTTAATTGTCCATTAGTTTTGGTGCATGGTAGTGACCAGGTCTCCTCGTAGAGAAATCCTCGTAAGGAAGCAAGGTCGACTTTGGTTAACGAATTGGAAGCAAAATCTAAAGACACAATGGCAAATCCGAGAACTTTAAGGGAGTTGGCTACACCCGATTTAACTCATAGACCATTATACATAACATTTCCGAATTTAGCTAAACATGTTACCTTTGAGTTAAAATCTGGATTAATTCATTTATTACCTAACTTTCATGGCCTTGTAAGTGAGGATGCACATAAGCATCTTAAGGAACTCAATGTGGTGTGTTTAAGCATGAAGCCTCACGGGGTGACAGACGAGCAGATCATATTGAGAGCTTTCCCGTTTTCACTCAAAGATGCAGAAAAGGATTGGTTATTTGATTTACCTGCAGGAAATGTGAGCACTTGGTTGGAAATGAAGAGATTGTTTTTAGAAAAATATTTTCCAGCCTCTAAGACAGCAAGTAATCGAAAGGAGATATGCAGTATTAAGCAACACAATGGGGAGTCTCTTTACGAATACTGGGAGCGATTTAAGAAGTTATGTGCCAATTGCCCACCTCATAACATACCAGATCAACTTCTCATCCAATATTTTTATGAAGGATTACTGCCAATGGAGAGGAGTTTGGTTGATGCAACGAGTGGTGGGGCACTTTACGAGAAGACTCCCGTTGAAGCTAGGATATTACTTGAGCGGATGGCTGCTAACACCTAAAAATTCAGCACTTGTAATGATGTTCGACGAGTAAATGAGGTAAGAACTTCATCTATTGAACATCGTTTAGATGAACTAACATCTTTTGTGAGACAGATTACAGTTGGACAGGCACAAGTGAAAACGTGCGGGATATGTTCAAACACAAGTCATCTAACTGACGAGTGCCCAGCTTTGCAAGAAGGGAGTATGGAGCACATGAATGCTGTAGGAGGGAACTTCCCGCACCAATACAACCCATACTCGCAGACGTATAACCCAGGTTGGAGGGATCACCCTAACTTGAGTTATGGAGGGAATCGACAACAAAATCACTTTCAGAATCAGCCGCAAGGGTCACCAGAATTTTAACCAAGTCAACAAGGAACACAAGGAGCTTCTTCTTCAAGTTCAGGTGCATCTTTAGAAGAACTTGTTAATAAACTTGTTGCTAGTAATTTGCAATTTCAACAGGATATGAAAGCAAGCCAACAGAACCTGGAATATCAAATGAGTCAAATGGCAGTTCAGCTCAATCGCCTAGAATCACAAGGTGGAGGAAAATTGCCATCACAACCTGAGGTGAACCCAAAGAATGTTAACACCATAACCCTGAGGGGTGGAAAGGAGATTGAAGGTCCCAAAAGAATCCCAACAAGGATTGCTACCGAGGAAGAGATTGAGAAGGAATTAGAAAAGGAAGAAAATTTGTGTACAACGGTAAATGTCAAAAGTTCCAATATTATTAAAACTAACCCTCCACCTTTTCCGATCAGATTGACGAGGTCAAACAAGGAGGATAAGGACAAAGAGATATTGGAGACTTTCTGAAAGGTAGAAGTCAACATACCTTTGCTCAAAGAAATCAAACAAGTGCCAAGGTATGCCAAATTTCTCAAAGAACTATGTACGCATAAAAGGAAACTGAGGGGCAATGAGAAAGTGATGATGGGTGAGAATGTGTCGGTAGTATTCAAAAAGAAGATGCCTCCAAAATGCCAGGACCCAAATATGTTCACTATTCCTTGCAAAATTGGTAATACTGTGATTAGTAGAGCAATGCTAGATTTAGGTGCCTCTATTAATATGATGCCTCATTCGATTTATGCTTCTTTGAATTTAGGCCCTTTGAAAAAAACGAATGTAGTCATCCAACTGGCTAATCGTACTAATGCTTATCCTGATGGTGTGGTTGAGGATATTTTGGTGCAAGTGAATGAGTTAGTGTTTCTTGCAGATTTTTATGTGGTAGATATGAATTATGACACTTCATGCAATCCAATAACTATCTTGTTGGGGAGACCATTCCTTAATACAGCTCAAACAAAGATAGATGTTCGTAAAGGCACCCTCACAATGGAATTTGATGGGGAAGTAATTCATTTCAATATTTTTGATGCCAT
>JANZXR010055179.1:0-12644 GCA_027575705.1 Erythroxylum echinodendron | reverse complement strand
TTGTGACTTACCTCTTCCTCCTCTTGACTTGAGAATGATCTCATAATTTATGAGTGATCCCACCAAGGCATTGAATTCCAATCTATTGAGATCTTTAGATTCCATAATGGCTGTGACTTGTGAGTCCCATTCTTTTGGTAATGGACGAAGAATCTTTTTCACCTTCTCACTATCCGTTATGTACTTTACAAGGTTGCCTAATTCATTGATAATTTCTGCAAAATGATCAAGCATAGTAGAAATAGACTCACCTTCCTTCATGAAAAACATTTCATAGTCATGGAGGAGCAAGTTGATTTTTGTTTCTTGAACTTGAGTGGTTCATTCGTGAGGGATGCGTAGTCTCTCCCACATTTCTTGAGCACTGGTGCAAGAGTTTACTCTATTTTTCTCCTCAACGGTGAGAGCACAATATATCAACTTCATGGCTTTTGCATTGATGTAGGCTTTCTTTCAATCATTTTCATCATATTCCAACTCTTTCTTTACCTCACCATTTTCATTCAATGGAATGTACGGACCAAAGATTACGATCTTCCAATACTCCACTCCCTCACTTATGATGTGGTACTTCATAGGATTTTTCTAAGAATAATAGTTAGTAACATTAAAAAGAGGAGGGTGATTATTTGTGTTACCTTCTTCCGCTATGTTGTTGTGTGTCAATTTTAGTTCCATCCCTGGATTTTTTCTGCTCTGATACCAATTGAAAACGATCTAGAAAGGGGTTGAATAGATCTTTTAATCTTTTCACAAAGTGCTACAAAATAGAGAATTAAAACACACAAAAATAACCAAAACAAAATGAAATGTAAAAGAGTAGAGAAGAGAGCAAACATAATGTTTATAGAGGTTTGGTGCTAAGACCTACGTCCGCTACCTAAGCTCCCACTTAGGATTTTGACAATGCTCTTTATTATACACTTTTTAGTTCAGTGTGAACTTTCCAGACAACTTGACTTCCGGCTCAAGCTAAGCCTTACAGTTGATTTGTTTTCCTGGCACAAATCCTACCTTAAAGCGATTCTTCTCTATTCACTCAGCTCACGATAATAACAACAATAGAAGTGAAGTAGTAGCTCTCAGTATAGCTGAATACAATTAGAATATACTAAGAAGCAAATTGAGAGCAATAATAGAATAATCTTGAACTATAGCAAGTATGCTTCACTTTGGACTTGTATTATTGATCCTCTAAAGAGTTGTACTTTACTTGAAGGCTTCAAGACGTTTATACATATTGCATAACTCTTCTAGCCAATGTAGAATGCTCCTAGTCGTTGTATGAAGATTTCTTCCCGTTTGAAATCAATTGATAAAGTCAAATTTTGTTCAGCTGTAACTAATAGTCGACCAGTCGGTGTGTAATAGTCGACTAGTACATTATAGTCAACTTGTCTTCAAGAATTAGTCGACTAGCACTAAAGTTTTTCATCAACTTTCGGCTCCGCTCTTCGAATAGTCGACTAATATGATGATAGTCACTAGTCCTTTTATCCAACTGACAGGTCTGATTTTTAATAGTCGACTTGCAACAAGATAGTCAACTTGTCCAATTCTCCAACTGACATATCTGATTGTTAATAGTCGACTTGCAGCAAGATATTTGACTTGTCCAATGCTCCAACTGACATAACAAGATCTCCAATCTTTGACTGTTAAGATACTTATTTGAATTCTTCGTGCAAGATCTTCTTATGGAATACACGTTGTTCAATTCTAATCCTCATTATTGCAATCTTGATGTTCATGAATTGACTTTATTTCAAATTCATCTGACTTGAAATTGTGCCATCCATATTTGACTAGTCTTCCATCAGCTTCAATTTAACCTGAAATTATTTGTTAACCAATTATTTAAATTTTATTATTATCCAAACATATAAGGATTTAATTTGTCAACCTCCATTGGTCCAACAAAGTGGCTGGAAATTCTAGTTCAAGAGATATAACAATGTTAGGAAGAGTTTATTAACATGGTATAACCATAAATAGAGTGAGATAGATTGTTTGGTTGCTTAATAGATAGGGTTAAGAAGAATAAATCATTTATGTTCTTACTGTTAATGATGAGGATCTAAATATTAGTGGCCTATGGTCAACCAGAGGAAAGATAGATGGATGGGTGCTATGGTGAAGGACGTTAGGCTTCACAAGGTAAAGTAATTGAATGTGTATAAAAAGATCTCACTATAAATGGTTCACACTTTAGAGAATGCAATTAGTATATTGAAAAAGTTTGTTACTATATAGAAGTTTTAGCATTGCTTAGGCTTAATTAATATTTTGAGGTATTCAACATGGTTATAATTAATTAATATTTTCTGGTATTAGACATGGATGCAATTTAACTTATGTAGAGTACGATAGTTGAGGTGGTGATTATTGTATAGATTATTATGTATAGCTTATATACATTGATGTGAAATCTTAAGAGGCATTTCTAGGACAAATGTTAGTTGAACACGACATATTCACCAAGGTGGAGACTATTATATATTGTTGATATACACAGGTGCAATCTTAGAGTATTTTATGAAAGAATGAGCATATGTACAATCTTTGATATTTATGAAAGAAGGAGGGTGTTTTTACAAATATTTGGGTGATCACATCTATGTATATAACTATGTGCCAAGATGTGCTATTCTTTAAAATACATATTTAAAGACACTGGCGTGTAGATATGGCAGAGAATTTTCTAAGATAGACATAGTTTGGGACATAAGCATGTCACTTTCATACACTCAAAGAAGTAAAGGATCAATGAAATGAGATACTATGTATGGCAGAGTATATGTCCATATATAAGGAGAAATTAAAAATGCATCTTTTAGTAGATTTCAAACTCTAGAGGGAATATAGGACTTATTAGAGTCATATTTAAGTTAGGTTAAGTTTGGTAAGAGGCCTTATCTAAAAATGCATCTTTTTCAGTAGATTTCAAACTCTAAAAGGAATACAGGACCTATTAAAGTCATATTTAAGTTAGGTTAGGTTTGGTAAGAGGGAAGTTATGTTGCATTATTCCAACTTAAATTTACATATCACTATACTTTTTTTTTAAGTTACATATTACTATACTTGTATAAGCTTAGTTTTTATATAGGAAATATGTATTCCTTATAAATTGAGTTATTAATGCATATATTGAAACTGACTTTTCTTGGCTATAAAAAATATAGACACACCTAATTAGTTGAACCTTATTAAAATCCTCTTATTGAGTATTTCTTTCCTTTTTTCTTTCTTTCTTTCTTCCATATAAATATATCTTTGTTTCGGACACATTATCTTTCAATAGACATGAAATTCAAAGCTTGAGTTTAGCTTATTATAAGTCTTGTCATTGCATTTGATTAGTTTAAGGAAATTGGAAAAGGAGGATTGATATAGACAATAATGGAAGATTTAGCAAGGAATTGAGAAAACATTGGCTCTCTATCCTCAACTTAAATGGTTAAAAAAGCTTAAGTTAGTAGCACCTTCAAAGTAAACATCCATTTGTAACATCAAAGACCTTATCTAGTAGAAGTATGCCTTCTCCTTGGACAACCTTTTTTAGAACGGGACCACGTTTCCAATTTTCATGTTATTTATCAACTTTAAAGCATCTTTCTTTCTCCTTGTAGTAGTCTTGAGAAAAATTTTGAAGTAGTCAAATGACTACGAACTGAGAATTGTTCTTTAAGAAGGGTAGCAATTAAATGAATATGTTAGATTGCTAACATGAAATATCTTTACATTGTAAAATTTCACCTTCTACAATAATTTTTTTACATATGGCATTGCAGTATATTTAATTTTTAAAATTTTTAAAGGTTGAAGGAATTAAGTTTTAATATTTACCAATGTTCAAAAAAGATCTTATTGTGTTTCATGTGATTTAAGCCTCAAAATTGATAGAACTTTAAATTCTCGTTAGGCTTCCGCTATATAAATACCAATTTTTTAACTTGGGGATCTACCTTAATCGTATATAACTAACCTAGATCCCAATTATCTAAGACCCCAAATTAGGGATTCGAGACTAATGAACCAATAAAAGGAGTGGAAATTGTTGCCACTAAAACAAATGCATTGTCAGTAAGCATCACTCCATTAAAGCTTCCAACTAAGGCTTAAGATCCTGTATATTGGATACTCTAAAACTTGACACAGAAATGCCACTGCATGAACTTGATTGTAATAAAAGAAGAATGGAAGATGGAAGTTTATACACAAATATACAATTAGACAGTTATTAAAGTGTATAACTATAACCTGTGAGAACGGATTTGAAACGCTTCTGGAGTAGAAACAAAACTAACCAAAATTCTTGATTATTTATAAAATAGGAACCAAAAAAACGCTTCTAGAGTAGAAACAAAACTAACCAAAATTCTTGATTATTTATCATGTAGGAACCAATGGTAGTTATCTGCAAATGTTTATATCTAAAACTTCAACTTTGTATAATGGTGAAATGTTACAGAAGATAAAGATACATTAATAAACTTATTCATCATCTATAAAAGTTAACCAAATGTTGGATGCACCAAAAGCAATGAGTCAACCACTGCCCCTAATTCATCACTATAATTGTCTGTTTCACTTTTCCCTGTTGAATTTCAATCACTCCCAAATTAATTTTGAAGATTTTGGATTTTCTGTATTTCAGAAACCCTGAACTGCCAAAACATATTTATTTTCAAACAATTAAAGTTCACATTAAAACTAATATGGGGATTTAACTCAAAAGATTCTTACCTAAACATCATTATGATAGAAATTTAGAAAGATATCAATTTGAAAATTAAATCAAATGGTTTGTAAAATGTTTAGGTTTTTTATCGTACTAATAAAATTTAATTTATAATTTAAATTTTGATAAAAATATTAAAATTGTACTTTTACTTATTTATAATTTTTTTGGACTAGTTTAGTTTCACTAATATTTTTGGTTTTAGTTTTCAAATACATGAGTTGTTTTCTGGAAAAAAATGATTCATTACTAGTAGGAGAAATACAGGGTCTGTATAATAGCCTTTTATAAAGGAGATACATTACACTAATTACACAAACCAAGAGCATGTAATGGTCGATTGCCAATAGTTAATAACTGAGTTACATGCACTAGGACTTATCACCATGTTTACTCTCCTCCGTTGCATGTCCCCCTATGTAAAGGGCACAACCATAGCTATCCACAGGGATCAAATCCTCTATACTTATAACCCTGCGATAATTCTGTTCTAGAGGATTTCATTCACACATTTTTCTAGGTCTCACTTATTTGTATGGATGAGATCCTCTGGTACAAGATTATAGGCACAAAGGATCTCGTTTCATGTCCACACCACTCATTGCTTATTTTGGGACGAAATTAATTTCTAGTATTTTGATTCTAATCCTTCTTTTCTTTCATCGTAGGTTTGACATATACGTGGAGTCTTTAGCTTACAAAGGTCCCTATGCATCCTTATTCTCTCCTATAAGTATCTCACACCATCTTTACCTTTGGTTGATTTACATGCAATCAGGATCGTTCCTAATGTTTTATAGATCCTGAGCAAAGTAAAAAGAAAAGCCCCAATAAATCGGAAATATAAAACTATGTTCACTTTAAAAATCATATTTTTATTATTCAAATTTAATATCTATACATAAGTGACTCAATTTTTAAGTCCATGTGCTTAAAAGAATACTAAATGATCATAACATCTTACATATCTCAATAGCAATAAAATCACTAAAAGTAGTAGTAGTAACAACAAAATAATAGTAGTAGCAATCAAACAACAATATTAAATTACAAAACACCAAGAGAATTATACTAGCAAGCACACAAATGATCATGATTTATGAAAAACATTTTCTCTATACATTTTTAGATGTAAAATCATGAATAATAATATTAGGATCAATATTTTCCATCATATCCTTCTCGATAAAATAGCTAAATCATTCAACATTTCATGTGAAATTGATGACCTCAAGTAGGTTATAATAATTTTAACTCTAAAAAGCTTCTCTCAGCTGATACTATAGTCACATATATAGTAAATAGAATTTGATAAGAAATTAAAACATTTAGATAACAATATGTAGCTTTAACAAATTATAAAATTTCATCTGATGACATTAAATCATTTGAAAAAGTCATTTGCAACACTTTTAATTCAAAACAAAGGCCATCTAAATCCATATCCGACATATTCTCATGAGAAAAAGTTGTTGTAAAATTAGTACAACATTCTCTTAATTCATTATCATCAAATGATCTTAACTTCTTTGAATCAAATAAGAATTCAAAAATATTTTCAAATGTCATTTGTTCAAATATATTATTCAATAAAACAATTACCATATCAATAACAAATAGAAAGTAATTAACTTTGAAAGAATCCTTAGCTATTTGTATTTCTCCATCGTGATCATTTTTATCAAACTATCCCTTCCTAATAATACAATGTCTAGTTGGAAATGCATTGCATTCTTCTCATGTGCAAGACTTTTGGTAATATTCATATTAGAGGCAAACTCTTCATCTCTATATTTCTCAAAAAAATATCATCACACCTTATAATTGCTCTATGGTAACATTAATGTATATAGATTTATACTACAACATTTTACTCACTATGTTAATAGCAAAAAAAAATATTATATCAAATGATCATACTAAGTAAAACCTCAAAACTCTCAAGTACACTAACCAAAATTTCCACTTCATGCTTTGACTTGGCATAATCATAAGATGTAGATAATTACATCAAAGCGAATCTTATTTGAAGAGCTTGAAATCTAATAGCTTTAACACTTTTTATTCAACTCTCCCAACAAGTTTTAGACAATGATTTCATAGTTAAATACAAAGCATTATTAAGTAAAACCTTCCACCTTTTAAAAGAACTTGAAAATAATGTGTATATACATTGCACAACTCAAAAAAATGAAACAACTTTAACACAAGAATGTATCATATCACTACGAGTAAAATTAAGATTATAACAAGCACATGGCATATATAATTCTCTCAAATTTATTTCAAAAAATTGCTTTTGAACCCCTTAGTGTTTTCCCTTCATATTAGAACCATTTTTATAACCATGACCCCTCACATTATATACATTAATGTTAAGAGACTGAAATGTGTTTAATAATTCATTGAAAAGTCCCAATCCAGTGTGTCATCTACCTTCAAAAACTCGAAAAAAGTACTCCTCGATTTTTATTTTTTATTTGACATATTCACACATCGTACTAACAGACTCATTTGTTTTTTATGGTTCAAATATAAGGTACAGTTAAAAATAATAGAAAAGTATTTTAACTCTTTTATGGTCCTTATCATAGAACTTCTAACACTATGGACCAACAGAGAAATCAACTCATTTTGAATTTTGTGACTAAGATAATGATAATGAATGATTTTCAATGCGTCTAATATGATCTTGCATTCCTACATCAAATTCATGAATCATCTCAATTAATCAAAAAAAGTTACCATTACTATCTTGGTAGAGTTTCTCATTGGATCCTCAAAAAGCCAAATTATATTTAGCAAGACATTTCACAATAGAAACTATTATTATCAAAACTTGTCCCCAACATTCTCTTCTTTACAATTCTTATTGTAAATATTTTTCAATTGTTTGATTTTTTTCTCAATCTGACTCTTATTTCATTCCAAGTCCTCCTATTAGACATATGCTCAACATTATTCTCATGTTCTTTAATTCTCTCACTAAGATGCTTCCAATCTATAAATCCATCATTTGGTAATGCACTTTGTTTGCTATTAGATTTGAACAACTTATAATAAAAATAATATACTTTATATATATGTTTAGAGTAAACCAACCATTTTATATCGCTGATCTCTCTATTACTCAATTTTCTAGATTAATAGGAATATAAAAAATGTCAAGAGCTATTGTCTAAAGGAAACATAAGATTCCATTCTCATAGGCCCTTTTTCAATTAAAACGTCTCTTACTTTATTATCAAGATAATCCTAATTTCTAGAATCATAAATACCCAATATAATGGGACCAGTTGCTCATCTGCCTTAAATTTTCTAAATTAGATGCGTTTCTTAAATGATCACATTCACTCAAATTACTAATATCCTCATAAATATGAAACTCATCACCTAAATTTTCTTAATTTTGTTCGAAATTACCTTTACTTAATTCCTTATGATTCTCACTAGAGGACCCTACTCTTTTAATAAATATATTGATTTCTCCTTTTTGGGACTCTATTAATTGTTCTATTTTTTTTCTTTTTTATTCCTTTTTTCACTTCCAGACAAAGGCTTTTTATGAAACGTCATATAAACCAATTATAACACAATTAGACTAAAAAATAATAACAAAACCCATATAGAACTGGAAGACGTATGCAGGCATAATAGAATACCAATAGCTCGACAATATATCACAAAGATATATCAATGGTATTATATCTATAAAGCAGGAAATGAATAAACAGCAAAATTTAATATCCTATATTAAAAATTAAAAAATGCAAAACAAACTTTTATGATAAAAGCTATCATATTCAAAATCTAATTTTGATTTTTCAAGTAATTTTTAAGCATCTAAAACTAATAGTGATTTACTTTTCACTAAAGAGAATAGATATTGAAATTACAATTGATCTAATTATGATGATCCTAATAGTTTAAAGAAAAAGAGAAATCAATTCTCTTTTTCACAATAAATATATGTGGAGAAGTTATAATAATTTTATCATACATACATATTTTAAAATAAATATGATAAGTTGGAATATAGTTGAATTACAACGTTTCTATTGTTAAAATAGAATTGATTTTTTCAAAAAAATAAAAAGTTTTCAATTTAGTTATATTATAATAAATTAAATATTAAATAAAATTTCAAATTAATTGAGTAAATAATTTTGTAATTTTTGTATCATTTTTATTAATATTATTTTATTAAAATTAATAATTAAAAAAACCATAATATAACATAGACAATTTTTAAATCTCAAGTAATGACCGTTGCTATGCTTTATGTATTTAAAAAATTTATTACAATTATTATTTTTCTTACCGTCAAAGTTATATTACCCACTAAATAAGTATTTATGAAAAAGTTATACATGATTTAGTGAATTGATTAAGTATTATTCTATTTTTTGCATTATGGCAATGCCACAATCAAAGTTACCTCACCCATTTTGATTTTTTTATTTACGAATAGTTTCCTTCCTAAATAAAAATTATGAATAAAAATAAAACTCCCTAATTGATACCTATCAAGCTCCCTAATTGATGTAGGACTTATGAATATTTTCTTATACAAAATTTTTGTTTTCATTTATTTTCAATAAAAAATTATAAATCAATAAGTAATAAAATTATTTCTACTTGTATTTATTATAAAATTAGATTGATGCTAAATTTTAAAAGGATATGAACGTAAAAATTTTTATAATAAATATTTTGTGTCAATAATATGATAGTTTATTCATTATAAAACTTAATTAATAAGAGGTTCATAATTTATAATTAATATTGACTTGAATAATATTTTTTCTAGAAAACTTTGATTTTTTGCATTCAGATAATTTTTAATATATAATTATGAATAGGAATAAAGCTCCTTAATTTATGTCATCTAATTTAAAATAAAGCTTCATAATAATAATTATGATTAAGTATTGTTATTGAATAATTAAAACCTAAAGAAAAAGTCAAAATAATCAATGAAGTAAAATAGAAATAAGAGAAGCTATCCTAGCACATAATAAAGAGGCTACCTTAAGCCCCTCCTTATGACACAATTGGAGCATCTAAGGGTTGCATTAATTCTTAATAGTAAGATTCAGAGAACAACTCAAAAAATTCAAATGAAAATATTATGTAAAGAAAAAAAAAGAAAGTTAAGAGGCTTTGGATTTGGTGAATAAAATATATAATCATGACCACAAAAACATTGTCAAATGTTATACGTATGAGCAAATGTTGTTAAGGGAGACAAATTAATTATTATGTATTCAAGTATTCAGCAAGTTCAAAATATAAAGAACAGACTAGAAAATTTACCTTTAAATTTTCACTCAAAAGTTAGAACTATGAAAATCTTTTGCTGTCAATTTTTGAGTGGGGATATCTTAGATTCATATGCTGATAGCAAAAAAAACTAAAAAGTAAGAAGGATGTAACACTCACATACCCTCTAGAAGGATATGTATTTACTCAAGGTTAGACGCTCTAAGTTTCAATAATTTTAACCTTGGTAATTACCGCAAGTGCATGAGTCATTTGCGTAGCACCTAAGGTGTCAATCCTATGAGAAAATACTAGTCCTAAAATTTAATGGCAGCTAAGTTCGTAAAACCTAATTAAACAACTATTGTAGTAATTAAAACTAATCAAGAATCAAATATAAGAATTTAAATTACCAAAAGAACAAACAAAAGCAACTCACACATATAACCTGAATTTCAACCTAGAAGTGACTAATTAAGAGAAAGGGGGAATTTATTCGAAATTAAAGAAAATCTAGCCAATTATGAATTTTTCAATTTAATGGGCCTAGACGGTCCTAGGGTGGATTACTCTCTCTCGAGTTCTAATTCTTAACCCTAATTGATATTTCCTAATTCAAAGTATGGAAATTGTGATCTCTCGATCCGCAATTTGTTTAAAACCTAAATTAGTTCTTATGTTGTCTATTAACCTACTAAGAATATGTGCTCGATCTCTCATTACAAGGCTTGACCAGTTTGATTTAATTCTCTACCTATCGATTTACCTAACCCTCATTAACCTAAATCCATGATTTTTACCAGCTCACCCTCTACGTTTATTGCCCATTTATGAAGAATCTAATTAAATCACAATAAATTGAAATAAAACACAACAAAAACAATCTTATTAATCTCAAGAATAAATCAACCTGAAGGTGAGTTTAGACAAACATCAACACTCTACGAAAAATATTTCTAATCAATCTCCAAAATTCCATATATAAATGAAATCGAAATAACAATTATAATATACTTTTGGAATGGATCTCGGAGGCGCGATTGCAGGAAACCACCAATTCCGGGAAGTACGTCATGTCAAACGTGTCTCCATGCCTCTCTTCCTTCAACTCCTTCCTCGATCGATTAATCTCTAACTAATTTTTCACTCAGATTTTTGACAGAGTCTCTCTCTTTTGCGACTCTTGGCTCTCCCCCTCTCTTCTGTCACATCATATTCTATTTATATCTTCCAGGCTCTAGGTCAAAGTCGGGGTTGAAACAGTTCAAAAATTCATTCGAAACTTAAGTTTTTTTGTCAGCTTGATGCAGTCCACGATCGTGGCTGGCATTTTTTCCTTTCTGTCATGATTGTGGCCTGACTTCACACTCTCTGTCACAATCATGACCTAGAGTGCAAGATCGTGGCCTGGCTGCTTCTGGTTCTTCCTCTTCTGTCACGATCGTGGCCTGTGTGCATGATCGTAGCCTGTGTGCACGATTGTGGCCTGTGCTTTTTAGCCAGAAAACTCTTTAACTCTTCTTGTTCTTCCCTGTTTAGCTTGCAACGTAGCAGACACATTAAGGTACCTAAAAAATATACAATTTAAGCTCAAAGATTCAAACTAACCCAGAAAAACACTTAAACTAACCTAATTAAACTCTATATGCATACTAAACACTTGAATTGACATTAAAATACTTATTAAATCTAATCTTAAAACACCATACAAATTGTAACTATCAACATCCCCACACTTAAACATTTGTTTGTCCTCAAGCAAATAAAACAACAACACGTAACAAAAAAAAACACACACACAATGCAGTAATGAGACAATGACTTTGGCTTCGTGAAAGAAATTTAATCTCGAACATAAATATTTAGTTATGTGAAATCATTCACTTGTAAAATATGTGTCCAGGGACTTTAAACTAAATATACAACTTAATCGAGACCTAAATTGTCAGGACCTGCTCTCGGACCCCGACTCCCATGCAGAATATCATAGCCGTGCTGAATATCATAATTACGTGAGTTTATCTCCCATAGAGAACACCTTGACCATTATCAGATTATCTTCTTCTCTCTGATACCCCGACTGTCGCATACTTATAACACACATTCATCACCCCTACTTGCATTCAAAACTCTCATTTTTAGTTCAGCTCCGCTCTTTTACTATCCATATATCCATTTCAACCTGAATATCTCAAGGAATAGCGTTGGTGAGTCCACACTTTACATGTACGCATACTTCGGCACTGTTGGCATATATTTTGCTATAGACATCCAATTCAGGGTTTCTTTGATAGTTTGATAGAGGAATTCAAGAGCTACAACTTTCATGAAGACCTCGAAATCTAATTGTAACTTCTGGGTGGTCAAAAAGAGGACAAAAAAACCATGAATAGTAACCCAAACGATAGCGTGAACAGTAACCCAGACGATGTCTGTGAACAGTACCACAGAGGAAGTCTGTGAATAGTAACACAGAAGAAGTCCGTGAACAGTAACACAGACGAAGTCTATGAATAGTAACACAGACGATTCTTTATGAACAGTAACACAGACGAAGTCCATGAACAGTAACACAGACGAATCCTTCAACCAGCATAACTTCTCAACTCCTTCTTATAATCCTTGGCCTATGCTCTAT
>JANZXR010055150.1:0-12648 GCA_027575705.1 Erythroxylum echinodendron | reverse complement strand
AGTTATGAAGATTGTAAGATATCGTCTGTGTTACTGTTCACAGACTATCGTCTGTGTTACTATTCACAGACTTCAAAATAAATCGAAATGAGACAAAGGGAAGCCGAAAATGAGACGCAAGCAATGAGACTAATAAAAAGGGGAGATTTGAGAGGATAACCTGAAAGTGATCAAGGTGTTATCCCTGGAAGATAACTTACGTAGTAAGATATTATGGATGCATGAAAGTAACAAGTATGGTATTAGAGAAAACATGAATAATCATGTATGAGGAGTTAGGTTCCGAAATCAGGGCCCGACAGATTATGGTATCAAAGAATGAAAACAAGACCAAGTCGGACTTGGGAAATCGGGTCTGACAGTTGTGGTATCAGAGACAAGCATGAATAATTATGTAAGTCTGAGTCGGACTCCGGAAATGGGGCCTGACAGGTTAGTATCAGAGCAAGTAAGCAAGTCTAATTCGGGCTCAGAAATTGGGGTCGGACAATTGTGAATCTGATTTTGTGGAGAATTGTGATTTTTATACGTTGAAAAATGGATTTGGAGAGTGTATTTAGTAATTTAGAATTTTTAGAGAATTTTAGAAAATTTTCTAAAATTTTGGGTAAAATTTGGGCTAGGAAAAATGTCAAACGGCAAGACAATGACAAATAGCAGTAGAATTAAGAGTCAAATAGCTATGAAAATTTTTATTTATAACTTTAGGATTTAATGATATATGTCATTGAAAATTGGAGACAATGGGAGTAGAAATTAGAGTTGAATAGACAAATTGAATGAGAAAAACCTAGGTGAACCTATAAGGAGATGACATATGGAAAATCACTATTCTTTTAATTTTAAAGACCCTTTCTTGGCTTGTTTCTCACGTTGCTTTCAAATTGAATGGTATTAGTTCTTGCTTTCTTCTTCTTCTTCGTGAATTTCTCTTCTCCTTCCTCATGAATCTTGTTCTCAACCTTCAACAACTTTGAACCTAGCCTCTTATCTTTCATTTACTACTCTCACCTTATTTTGTTCTTCATTTACCACCAAAGACCCAAGCTCCCAACCTCCATGATTATGTATGTGGGTTGTAGGAGAAGCTAGAGTTGGTGTTCTTTTGAAGGATTTGAAGAGAAATCAGGTAAGTTATATGTTGATTTTCGTGGGTTAGTGTAAATAGAACTGTATGTGGAGAAATTTAAGATTGATGGATTGGTTATGAAATTATGTTTATGTGTCATGGATGAAGAATAAAGATTGATGATGTCTTGTTTTATTATTTGATTTGTTAATAATTGATAAGTTGTTGTTGAGATGATTTTTTTTTTTAGATAGAAAGTTCATTATGATAAATGTATATACGATGTGTTTTGTTCTTAGTGTATATGATCATGCATGGATCTTGAATTGTGTATAGATGATCTTGAACTATAATTGGGGTAATATTTAAGAAGAAATGAGGTGAATACAAGTTAGAAGTGGTAGATTAAGCAAAAGAGATGAATTAGGAAGAGATTGATGAGGAAATGTGTTAGTTGTAGTGGTTCAACTGAACATGCATCGGTTTTCTGGAAATATCTTGATCTAAAAATATCCAAATAGGATAATTATTGACTTATATTAAACTAGATATGAATGACTACAATTCTCTTGTAGAAATCGAGTTTGAATTCTATCTCTAAGAGTGTTGAAAATTGTATTAAAATTGAGTTTCAGGTTTTATCTCTGTTTCTGAATAGTGTGAAGTAAATTATGTATGACTTTTAGAATACTGAGAACAATTGTATGAACTTAAGTTCTTTATAATCTTAATAAATAGATGAACAATTTTGTAGAAGATGACTTTGCCAAAAAACCTCATTTCCTAGGTGCAAATTGGATATGAAGTTCAGAAAAGAAAAAAAAAAGAGGAAAGGAGGTGCTTTGGCCAAATTCAGGTTGTGATCACGACTCAGCCAAAGTCATCGCTGTCGCGACGTGTCGTGATCACAACAAATGTGATGCCACTATGGAAATCATGATCGCGAAACGCGTCGTGATAGCGACTCCAAAGGTGATACGCGGGAGATGCCTTCCAAACATATGTTGGTTTTTTTATGACATCTTGAGCTGTAGATGTCTAAATGAGGTGATTCTTAATTCAAATTAAACTAGAGACATAACTATCTTTCAATTGGTATTAATGTTGTAATTTTTAGATATCTGAGTTGAAAGTTGTGAGATGTACAAATTGATGGTGTGATCATGAAATAGCCAAAAGTTCAATTATACATAGTCTGTGGAATTTTGAGCAAAACTCATAGGATACTAAACCAAATTGGATGATCTTGGTGTCATTAGGAACTTAATAGATATAAGAACAACTTTTTAGAAGAAAGTATCCTCAAATGACTTCATTTTCTAGGTCAAAAAGAACTTGGAAAGTCGACCCAGATGTGTTTCTTAGGAAAAATCTGAATTGAAGAAATGAGTTATGAATTTTGATTTTTATGGTTTTATTGAGGTATAATCCATAAGTATAGATGATAATTATGTGTGTTGGAAATATGTATGATAGTGTGATATGAATAGTGAAAATATACCCGGGAATGTCATGAACATGCATTGTACATATTTCACATACATACATGTGCATAAATGAATATTTATAATTGTGCTAAATTGTGATATGTGTATATTGTTTGTTATAGAAGAGCAATTGGAATGTCAACATCCGGATGTTGCCGGAACTTCGAGACAATAGCTTCAAAAGCAATCCGTGAGTAACTTAGATGGTTTCTCTCAATTATTGTTTGTTAAAATGCTATTATGAATGATAAATTAATGTGAATTGAATTGTGTTGAATTCTAGACAGAAGGTCCGATGATTGTTAAATGTGGGATGTATGTTAAAGAGCTGCTTGAATGTGAGTGTGAAGAAATAAATGTGTTATGATATGATTGATTGAAAATGTGAGATGCATTCCATACATGAATGCATGATCAGATAATGGGAGTTGTGACTAGAGTAGCCACCGATTAGAGTTTAAAGCTCAACGTTTGAAAAGAGCCTCGAGCTCAGACAGTGATTAAGAGCCTAAGGCTCACTATGTAAAAATGATCCCTGTATCCCCAATAGATAAGGAACTGTATAAATGAGCCCGGAATCTACAATGGATACAAGACATTATAGGCACTCGGTCATAACAACGTAATAATTAGAAAAGAGTCACATGTGCATCCCATATAATTTGTATTGAATATGTTTGATTGATTGAAATGCAATTGTCTTAATCTTAAATGAAAATGTGATATATGATATTATATGAAAAATACAATGATGTGAACTATCTGTTATGTGGAATGATATTTTGCATGAATTGAGTGAGCCATCGATGATTGTTACCTCATCTGAGTTCGCAATACTCACCTAAAGTTGCACATTGACATTTCAGGATACAGAGAGGATTCTAGCTATTGAGAGACATACAAGAAGCTTAATTCTTGTACTTTTGTGAAGAAGATATGGCTCAAAGGTTGGTCAGCTAGACTGAAGGATTTAGTTAGATCTTTTGTATTTCCTCTTTCATGTAGTATATTTTGTATTAGGATATGATGACGTACATGTACATATTTTCGGAAGGCTACAATGTATGTACATTCGGTATTTATGAAATGAAAAGAGGAAATTCATTTAAAAAAATGTTGGTGGCTTTCTTCTATGATAGTAGATTCCATGATTCAGCAGGATAAATTACCATACGATAAAGTGAAAGTGAAGCTATAACACGCCGTTGTTATAGGGTGTATACTTGAATGTCATATAGGTCTTCTGGTATGTACCTTATACCAGTGGTGGTGTTGCAAGCATTGTGTGTTAAATTAAATGTTAAGTATGCATTTAGGGCTTAATTAGATTGATTTTTGTGTTTAAGTGTTTTTATGGGTTAGTTTGAATCTTTGAAATTAAATTGTATATTTTCTAGGTACCTTAATATGTGTGCTAGTATTGCAGGGTAAACAGGGAAAAACAATGAAGAGTTAAAGAGTTTCGGGCCAAAACATACAAGCCACGATCATGTATCATGGGCACGATCGTTACAAAAAGCATCAAGTCAGACCAAGATCGTGCACTTCAAGCTATAATCATGATAGAAAGGGAAGTGTCAGCCAGGATTGTGGTAGGCAGTGCCATGATCGTGCCCTGCATACAAAAACTCAATTTTTGGATGATTTTTCAGACCATTTCAATGCCAAGTTTGACCTAGAGCTGTTACCAAATAATTAGAACAATGCCTAGCAGCCACCAACAGAGATTAGAGAGCCAAGAGAGCTGCATAAACATGAAATTCAGGTAAAATTTTGAGGGAAAACCTAGTTAAAGATGAATCGATCGAGGAAGGAGACTAAGAAAGAAAGGCTCAAAGATAAGATTGATGCGATGTACTTCCCGAAATAGTTAGTTTCTGGCAGTCACGACTCCGAGGCCCATTCTGACGGTATTTTCTAGTTTTTATTTCAATTTCATTGATGTATGGGATATGAGATTTATTAGAATTATTTGTCGTTAAGCGTTGATTTTTTGTCTAAACTCACCTTTGGGTTTATTTGTTCTTGAGATTAATAAAATTGATTTGATTGTGTTTGATTTCGATTTATTGTGATTCAATTTGATTCTTCATAACTGGGCAATAAACTGAGAGGGTAAACTGGTGAAAATCATCGATTTATGTTAACGAGAGTTAGGAAAATCGATAGGCAGAGAATTGAATCAAACTGGTAGAGACGTGTAATGAGAGATTGAGCATAGATTCCCAGTAGGTTAATAGGCAGCGTTAGAACTAACTTAGGTTTAGGAAAAATTGTGGATCGAGAGATCACAATTTTCAGTAGATTTTCTTTAATTTTAAATAAATTCCCTCTTTCTCTCAATTGGTCACTTCTAGGTTAAAATTTGGATTATTTGTGTGAGTTCCTTTTGTTTGTTCTTTGGGTGCTTAATTTCTTATATTTGATTCTAAATTTATTTAAATTTTTGCATTAGTTGTTAATTTAGGTTTTGCGAACTTAATTGCCGTTAGATTTTAGGACTAATTCCCTTCCTCGTGGGATTGATACCTTAGGTACTACGTAAACGACATGTGCATTTGTGAAATTTACCGAGGTTATAAATAGTAAAACTTAGAGCCTGTAACATTGAGTGAATAAGTTTTTGGCGCCGTTGTCAGGGAAGGCAACTTAGTTCTACAAGTTTAAGGCATTAAGATAGCTTTTGATTTTGGTTTTTATTTTTCATAGCTCTACATAGGAATCGTGCTCTTGCATGAACACAAGAGTCAAGAGGGGTTCGAATCGCAAAATTGACTTTAGATTTAGACATAACACTTTTAGAACGAAGCTTTAGGAAAGCTTGGCAAGAAGAAGAAGAAGAGTTCGAGAAAACACAAATGGCCGAGGAGTTCCAAAGAAACATGGATTAAAAAGTCAACCTTGGTAGGCTACAACAAAGGACCCTCATAGATTTTATGAGGCCAGGATTCAATCCTGCGAACCAAGGAGTGGCTAGACCACCTGTTCAAGTGATCTCCTTTGAAATTAAGCCAGCTCTCCTGAACATGCTTCAACAAAACATCCAATTCTATAGACTTGTAAACGAAAACCAAATGCCCATATCATGAGTTTTCTCGAGATCTGTGATACTTTTTTGTATCACCAGATGTCAAAAGATATAGTGAGAATTAGGCTATTTTCTTTTACACTTAGGGATAGATCAGAGGCTTGGTATCACTCACTAAGCCCCGCCAACATTATGACATGGGACTAACTAGTGCGTGCTTTCTTAAATAAGTACTTCCCATTAATAAAGACAAATTTCCAACAAGATGATGGGGAGTCCATTTATGGGGCATGGGAGCGTTACAAGGATTTGCAGAGGAGATGCCCACACCACAATTTAACCAAGGAGTTCTTACCACAGACATTCTATAACGGAGTAAACCCACAAAGTAGAGGCACCATTGATACGGTGTCGGGAGGATCTTTAATGAGAAAGACAATCAATAAATCAAAGGAATTAATAGAGGAGATGGACATCAATAGCTGCTTATGGGCTAGTAAATGTAGTAGGCAACCTATTAACTTTAGTGAGCAGAAGGGAGTTGTCGCTATAGATCAAATGACATAAATGAAAGCTAAGATCGATAATTTGACATAATAACTCAATAATATGAAGGCGTCAACCTCAGCTATGGTAAAAGCCGCACAATTGAAGTACGAGCTATGTGGCCAATTTGATCATGATACGGTGGAATACTATTTGATGAGATAAGACAACCGAAGGAAGTTTATTACAAGGGATCCTAATTTTGATGTGGAGGGGGTAATAATCCCTACTCCAACACATATAACCCTGGGTGGAAGAATCACCTAAACTTCTCCTGGTCTAATAACAACAATGGAGGGTAATTCAGACCCCATGGACGATCGAGTTTCCCACAAGACAAAACAAGATTGATGGATTAAAAATTCGAAAAAATTTTGGATAAGAGAAGGGGAATGGAGGAAGCATATAGGAGGCTCAAGAGTAAATTCAAGCAAGTCACAAAGAATCACGCTTCGTCTATTCACAACTTAGAAGTCTAAGTAGGGTAGCTTGAGGAAGCAATGTCAACTCAGAATGTTGGAACTCTTCCAAACAATAATGAGTGAAGCCCGAAGGAGCATATCATAGTTGTAATCCAGACTCAAGACGAGGTGCTACAAGATATGGACAAAGGAGAAGTTCAAGTAGTTAAAGATGACCTTCCAAGTGAGATTGTGAGCAAATTAGTGCACGTAATTGGATGGGTATTCCCGCACCAATTCTTTGCTCAGAAGGAATTATATTCTTAGAGGACAGTAGGAAAGTTACAAGAAATTGAGCCAAACAAAATCAAGGAAGTGATGATCCAGGGGACTTTTTCATCCCCTACAGTATCAACAAGATCATTATAGATCGAGCATTTGTGGACTTAGGTGCAAGTATAAATGTAATACCCTACACTCTCAGTCTTAAATTGGGGTTATGAGAGTTAGTGCCCACAAAGTTTTTGGTTAAGATGGCCAATAGAGCTTCACTTAGACCGATGGGAATCATATAAGATGTGCCAGTCAAGGTTGGTAATTTTATATTTCCCACGGATTTCTATATTTTGGATATCAATGAAGATGAGCATACTCCAATGATTCTTAGACGACTGTTTTTATCCATTTCGTGCTCAATGATTGATGTGGATGGGGCGAACTAACTCTACCAGTAGGAAAGGAGCAAATGACCTTCAAGGTGACTGTTAGAGAGTATGGAGCTCCTTCAAATCCAGTGGATCATAATAAACTCGAACCTCGAGGAAAATTGGAAGACATTGATAATCCTGCAAATGCCTTCCGAAAGAATGAGAAGGTGAGGCAAAGAAAACTCCAAGGAAGGTGGTAATTCCAATACGGTAACAAATATTCAGACTTTTAGATTAATAACAATGCTACCATCAAATCAGCCATTCCAACCACCATGAGCTTTACGAGGAGCGTCGAGCTACCGATGTTAAAAGAAGCGCTATATGGGAGGCAAACCATAGAAAAATTAGTTTGTTGTTCAATCTTGTTAGATTAGTTAAATTGCGTAGTTAGGTTCATGCTTGTTTCGATTCAATAAAAGAAAAAGAGGAATAGGATTTTGGAATCATGGTGAGAGTAAGCAAGCATATTGAATGAGGTGAAGAAGAACTATGAACTGAAAGAAGAAAAGAATTGGGAAAAGAAGGTGTCAGGATATAGGCACTGGCCACGATCGTGACTTGTCAGGTCACGATCGTGGCCTACGATTTGGAATTCCTTCAGTGGTATGCCTCATGCCACGATCGTGGCATAGAAGGCCATGATCATGGCTTGCGACTATGCATAAAAAGGAAAGGATGCAAACTTTAAGTGACAACTTTACCATTTTACCCTTTTTACTACCTATTTATTCAATTCTTACTTTTCACTTTCACTTTATCTCTCTATAATTCCAACTTTCAAACACTCCAACATCTCTCTAGAATTTTTCATCATATTTTAACCCAATCATTCCATATAACAAGCAAACCGCTTGATGGAAGCCTCATGGAGCACAACAAGTCATAGGACGGGGGAGACAAAACTGAGCAGCAGATTTTGGAGCTTCATTTGCTATTTACACCGGGGAGGAAGATATTAGTTTCCATTCTCTTCAATCTAGGAAAATTATTGTACGTAAATATTTTGATTTCAATACATTAGATAGGATAGAAGTGGGTAAGCGGGTAGAGAACTTAGCATAGAGGATCCAGTAGGGTCAATTTATTACATTCCAATTCCCTGTGTATGATGAGCATACCCTAAAATTTTTCACGTCCCTGACTTTTGACCCCAAGAACACTAAGGAATTATGGTTCATATTGAGGGGGCGAACGTATGAGTTAAAAGTAGAAATTATATGCCACATATGTGGATTCCCCGAATCCACCATTTTTGATCAACATGATGACTTACGTGGCTCCCAATACTGGCATCAGCTTACCGGCATTGAGCGCATTTATATCAAAAAAGCCCACAACAACATTATTCGGTCACATGAACACTTGCTGCTGCACAAATTTATATGCCAGCTGGTCTTTGACAAATCTGAGACTAACAAGTGTTCAACCAAGGAACTGTTCATACTGTGATCCATGGACCATAGTATTCTGGTATGCATATCTATGTATGTGCTGAATGCTCTTACTATAGTTCTGTGAAAGCGGAGCAATCATCTTGGGATGGGGTACCTGGTGTCTACCATTGCAGAGCATGTTGGCGTGGATCGGAGGGGGTTAATAGTGCATTTGCTCGAGTTGCTTGACCACCATCATCTATTTTGGGCAGAGATCATTCACTCCAACAATATGAGCCTGTGGGGAATAAATGAAAACACACATGTGCAGATCAGGACAGGTCAGGCAAGCTCGAGCTCCACACCTCTTAGGCTGGCACGAGAAGCATCAACGAGCTAGGAATCGGAAGAAGAGGACCAGCGCTGGACAACGGTTTTGGATGCAATCTCTAAAACCAACAGAACATTAATGGAAGTGGTACTTACACAAAGACGTTAGAGCAGAGAGATCCACCGACTCCATCGGTATTTAGAAGCTCAGGGTATTCAATTACCACCACCCACACCATCACCACCTCCACCTCTTTAAGATCCAAATCTAACCCAAAATTTTTCTCCCATTCTAATTTGTTTTATGTTATTTATTTTTCTATTATTTTATTTTTATGATTAATTTTATCTATTTTTTGTTATTTTAATTTCTGTTTGCACATTTTGTTTTATATGTGTTGTGTGTATTCCTTCTCATATTGGGGACAATGTGTTGCTCAACTGTGGGGAGGGATTATGTGTTTTTCTTTTGTATGTGAATTTTGCATGCTATGAAGTGTGTGAATGTTTCAATGGCTTAGATTGAGTGAATTTTTTTAAACAATTTTTGGACATAGTCTATTGGCTTATGAACAATCATCAGCCTGCAAAATTAGTAAATTAGGGGCCTTTGGATAATTATACAACCTAATTAGGACTTAGTGGAAAATGAGCACCCTATAAATTGTCGCATTCATTCATAATTTAAGGCCTTTTAGGTTAAGTAGCTCAACTAGTATTTTTTCATGGAAACGAATAACTAAAAGCAACAAGGTAGGCAATAATAAAAGAAGTTTAATTCAATAAATCAATATTCTGCTGACCTTTGGTTTATAAGTAGAGCTAGTATCCAGTTTAAAACGTGATGTAGCTAAGTAACCGGATCGACACGCATAACAAATGTGTGCCTTCGTGTAAAAAAGCTATAATAATGTTTCAACCAAGCTGTTAACAATTGACTTAGTCGAGTAATCAGATCGACATTCATCACAAATGTTTTCCTCCGAGTAAAAGGCTAAGTCCCAAAAAAATATTTTGTGTTTAAATAAAAACCTATTAGACTTGTATTAGGCCTAAAGTTTCATGGAACTATACTTAGGAATAGTTACCAAGCCTGAGAAACCAAAAAATTATTAATGTCTGTGCAAATTGAAAAAGGTAAATAGGTTGGCACTTGGTCTTGAGTTAGTTCTATATTTAGATCAAAGCCCCTAGACACATGTTTTGCATGTTAATGATTTGACACAACCGATTGATTGTGTTCGAGATTAAATCAATTTCATGAGGATCGAAGGCATTGTCTCATTATTGCATTGTGTGTTTTTATGTTTTTATGTTTTTTGTGTTTTTGTTTTGTTTGCTTAAGGACAAGCAAATGTTTAACTATGGGGATGTTGATAGTAGTGTTTTGTATGATGTTTTAGGGTTTAATTTGTTATGCATTGTATGTTAAAGTGAATGTTAGGTATGCATTTAGGGCTTAATTAAATTGGTTTTTATGTTTAAGTGTTTTTATAGGTTAGTTTGAATCTTTGAGCTTAAATTGTATATTTTTTTAGGTACCTTGATGTATTTGCTAGTGTTGCTATTGGCCCCCTAATTTTTTTTGTTTATTAAGCATGATTTAAATGAATTATGAGGTGTTAATAGATTAATTTTTGGAGTTGATTTCTTATGACAAGGTTAGTAGGATTTTATGACATAGGTAAATTGATGGAATTAAAGTATTAATGTTGTAAGATTGTATAAGGGCAAAATTGGCAAGACACTTAAGATTAAAAGGCTATAAGGCTTAAATGAAGGACAAAGTAGACCTTTCACATCCATTAAGAGTATAAATTAGAAAAAGAAGAATTATAAATGAAGAGGGAAAGAAGAGAGTGTCATGAGTGAAAGAAGAAAAAAGAGAAAGGAGAAAAATAAGAGAAAAGTTAGGGTTTTGGAAATTCTTGAAGAGCTTGAAGACATTGAGGCTAATCAAGTAGGTATGAGTTTTAACTCTTCTTAATTGTTAGATAACCCATGTTTAGGGTTGGTTAGAAGTGAAAATAGAGAGAATATGTGTAAGAAGTTGCTGATGAATGGTCTATGAAAATGTTTCGATCTTTTTGGTTAATGAACAAGTATAGATTATGAATTAGTTTGTGAATGATATTATGCTGAAAATGAAGTAGAAGAGATGGGCTAGTGATAAGATGGGTTATATGTGAAAGGTGGGAAGTAAGAAGATGGAAAATGTCCCAAAACATATTCTCGGAATGGGTTTTTGGACATTTTTGCAGCGGCGAACTTCTGGGTTTTGCCTCGGTGACACGAAACATATTCTAAGAGTTGGTTTCTAGACAATTTCGCATGTCGTGGCAAACTTGGTTTTTGCCGCGACAAACTTTCCAGCACATAACATGTTTTGGTATTTTAAGCATAACTTTTTTTGTAGTTATCCAAATGGAGTGATTTTTGATTTGTTGTAAACTAGAGACAATGGAGTTCTAATTCATTTTATAAGGATTTGAATTTTTGAATGGAATTTGAACCAAGAATGTGGTTTTAGTATAAGAATAGCTAGAAAATATTTGAGGTATAACTTTTAGAGTACTGAACCAAATTGAATGATTATGGTATCATTAAAAACTTAAGACAATGAGGAATATGTTTCTAAGGGAAATGTTGTTAAATTTATTCATTTACTTAATTATAATGATAGTGGAAAATTGACCAAAAAGTTTGAATTTTTGAAAGGGTTTTAGGTTCAAAAAGCTTAGGAAATGCATAGGTTTTAGTGAATATGTTTCTTTGGGTTCTAAATTGGAATTCCTATTGAATGGAGTTTTTGATTATTGTTAAGGGAAATCAAGGAAGGCAAGAGGAGCAAGAGAAAAGACATCCTTAAGCCAATTTCTTAAGCAAATAGAGTAAATAAGCCACTTATTATTTTCTTTAAATCAAGGAAGCTTAATGGTTTTAATTGCATCATAGATATTGCATTTATTTGCTCTTGGTTGGATTGTGAAATTGTTATATGTTTGCTACATGAATTGTTTTGATAATTTATGAAAAGATTTTGAAAATGTTTCTTTTTGAAAAGATATAAGTTTATGAAATCATGTTTTCGAAATACTTCATGTATATGAAAAGCAAGTTTTTAAGAATTTCCATTTTCGGCAACAAGTTTACAAGTAATGAATTATATGTTATGTGGGTTTGTGGTGGTCCCCTAAGTTAAGTTAAGTGCACTTTGACAAAAGGCTTCTCCTGCCTTCCCGTTAGTGGCATGGAGCTCCTTCACAGACTCCCATAAGTTCACGGCTACGTAAGACCATTAAGTGGGATTGCGATAGTATGTTCTGTTTAGGGCTACATAGGACCCTTATGAGAAATGTGTAGTAAGTTCTGTTTTGGATCCACCCAAACCATTCTGATGTGCGTATGTGCTCATGATATGTTTGACAAGATGGATGCATACATGATTTGTACTATTGAGAATTGTTTGACAAATTATTTTTATGATTTTTAAATGCGGAATTACTATGGTTATAAAAAGGTTCAATAAAAATGAGTTTTAAGAAAAAGGATTTCTGCTTGTTTCTCGATTATAAACTTGTTACCCATGAGCTTCAAGCTCACCCTCTTTATGTTAGTAGTGTGCCCTAGGCCAATAGTTATATGTGACTTTTATACTGACATTCTGACTTATGAATAATATATTATGAGGTATTCTTTTAAAT
>JANZXR010055099.1:0-12651 GCA_027575705.1 Erythroxylum echinodendron | reverse complement strand
TTAATTCATATTTCACATCAGAAATCATTCAAACTATTTATTTTAATCATTTAAATCATACATATCAAATGCATATGCAATGCTCATGAGACTCACTTTTAATTGTTATTGTTGTGACCAAGTGCTTGTAACTGTCCCATATGTATTGTGGATACCGAGCTCATTAATAACTGTCCCTTATCTGTTGGGGATACAATGCTCATTTTACATAGTGATCCAAGGGCTCTTATCACATTATGAGCTTTAAGCGCTCTTTAAATTTATGAGTTTTAAGCTCTTTTTTAGTGGCTACTCTAGTCACAACAGCCCTTATCTTTCATGCATTCATGTAATGAAATGCACTACTTTCACATATTTTCAGACAATCACTAATGCTCAAATTTTCATATTCACATTCACATATAGTCATCGAATCGATGTCTGGCATTCAACAATAATGTTGAGAATTACTTATTTTAGTCCAATTCACATACAATGAGCACTCCCTATGTTCTCACAGTTATCAAAATCCTCAGACTATTAATGTATGGAATTATGCCAATCCCATTCAAATTGACATTCAGTAGTAATTCAATACAGAAATTTAAAAAAAATAAACAATGAAAGTAAGACCATTTAGGTCGACTCACAGTACGCTCCAAATTAACGTTAGCTTCCATGATTCAGAAATGACTGGATGCTGATGTTCTAACCTGTATATCAACATTATGCAATACAAATATTGCAAACATATTATTGATTGCACAATCATATAAACATTCAATTATATGCATATGTATATGTTTAATGTATAATGCATGCTCATATTGTCAATCCTAGGTATATTTCCTTTATTTAAATCTCATAATCATTTTATAACATCTTTCAATCATTCTTTAATACCTAATTCACTTTACTCACTTTACTCTCCTCATTCATCATCAGCTAGGTTCACTTAAGATCTCATTCAAGCCTAATTTCCTCATATGAAAGCACCCTAGCATTGGTTGGTCCAAACTTTACTCAAAAGACAACTCTTTTTCTTCAAAGGTCTGGCCAGGATCATGGTGTCCTTGCCACGATCGTGACAGAAACATCTTTTGGCCAGGCCACGATCGTGGTGGTCCTGTCACGATCATGCTAGAAACATTTTCTCTTAGGTCACGATCATGGGGTGAGGGCCACGATTGTAACTTGCAATTTTCCTCCTTCATTCATTCGAATTCAGCACATATCTTAACACCAATTTCACACCAAATTTACCAGAATTCACTACCTCTAATACAACATCATTCTACACTAATTCAAATACCATTTTGATTGCATTAAACTCTTAAAATTTTACTCATTTGATCCATATTTCCTACTTAATCTCTTCATTCATGAATTCCTATTCTTTTTCCATAATTCCTCATTCATAATGCATCAAACAATTCGTTCACTAAGTTATGTACTCATTTAACACCCTAAAAATTTCACATTGAGATGCATTGGCAGCAAACATCCTTTTCCTTAAACTCTTTTTCATACAGACTGTTCTCATACCATGATAGCACACAGTTCTCAAGTTCAAGCCAAAATTTAGGTCCCTTAGGGATAGAATTCAAATTCAATTTCTTCATGACAAGTCTCCATGTGTATCTAGTTTAATCGAAATTAAAAATCATCCCACTTGAGTATCCACAGATCAAGATATGGCCAAAATACAGATGCATCTTTAGTGAAAACACTCCATCTAACATATTCCAGCACACATCTAACTTCATTTTCATCTTTACTTTATCTAAAAAATATCATCCTACTTCTTATCATTTCAAGAAAATACACTAGCCTTTTCTTTATCTTTAAACTCATTCTAGTTCATTTTCATAACAGCTACCAATAATCCATATGATCACACCTTAAAACAGAACACGAACATTTATTTACTAGTCAATTTTTTCTGCATATTTTCTACACCATTTTAATGCTCTTTCAATTACAACATCATCTCTACAATAACTTATGAAATATCACTCTCAATAGATATGAAAATAAGACATTTATATATCCATTTTTCTCATCCATATTTTAGCATGTACACATCCTCATTTTTTGATCTTTCAACATCTAACTATCATTATGCATGTTTCACTCAACAATTCAAGAATAATAACATGCTACTTACTTGTGTAAGCTTCAATATCTTCAAAAATCACCTAAAATTAGCTTTCCCATGTATCACATAATTATCATCAATCAAGGAGTGATTTGGGTCATTTTGTAGCAAGATGAAGAGGATAACAAGGATCTTGAAGTGGGTGGTTTTATTGTCAACAAAATTCAAGGTTGTGAATGTGGAGAGCAAGAATCGTAAATGGAGAAGAAGAAGAAATGAAGAAGATGAATATTAGGGAGAGAGACGTACGAAAAGAGGAGCAAATAGCAAGTGAAAGATCAAAATGAAAGTGGGTCTTTGACTTAATAAAAATTGTGGGTTAAACAAGTGATATGGTAAGTGACACTTGTCACTTACCACATGTCACTTTCCCATGGTCCTCTTTTGGTCTTTTAAAAAATAGCTAGTCTATTTGTTTCCCAATTCTAATCCAATTTGACTCCCAATTTTAAATGACATTTGTCATTAAATCCCAATATCATATATCAATTATTTCTTTTGTCAGCCGTCACTTATTTCTACTACCATTTATCAATTGTTCTACTACTTGGCATTTTTCCTAGTCTATAAATACCCAAAATTTTAGAAAATTCTCAAATTTCACTAAAATTCTAAATCACTAATTATACAAACCAACTAAATTTTCAAGAAACATAATCCATAATTTACATTATAATCACTTTAATAAAAATCATTCGTACCTGAAAAATGCCAAATAAGTGCATGAACAATTATTATAATGTGTGCAATTTTCAACAATCACGTGTATATGTATGCTACTATTATGCATGAACATGAAATGCATTTTTTTAATCTCTCAATAATATTTTTCATATACGGTATTCCCAAATTCTAACCCTTAGTGTGGGAACATGATGTTACACGAATGGAACTGTGTTTCACAACGGGTGAGTAAATGTCATTAAAGTCAACTCCTGATACCTGACTAAATCTTTGAGCAACAAGTCTAACTTTATACCTCGATACTTCAATTTCAAGAATTCTGTCCTTTTTCTTGAACACCTATTTACATTTGATTGCTCTTTTACCTTTCGGTAATTTTGCTAGAATCCAAGTATCATTCTTTTAAATTGATTCCATTTCTTTCTGTATAGCCACAACTCATTTATCATAATTTGGACAGGTAGTTATATCCTTATAACTAGCAGGCTTAAGATAACTCTTTGTCTCCTCAATAACTACAAAAGCAAACATAACAAAGTCTGTTTCCTTAATCAACCTTTGTCGAGTTACACCTTGATTAAAACAACGGTGATGATCAATAACAATAGAACGAGATGGCTGAACATTATTCGTATTGGCTTGTAGCTCCACCTCAACTTGAATATCTTTAACATCCTAATCATAGCTCTCATAATATATTTAGAGCTTCACCTTACTTCCAATCTTATTCTTCTCAATGTTATTATCAACAACACTGGGAACAGTCAACTCCTCCTTTTGATGTAGCATAGATGCCTCATCAAACATAACATTTCTGGATGTGCAAACATTGGAAGTTTGTGGATTCCATAATCTATACCCTTTAACTCCTAGAGTGTATCTAAGAAAGACAAACTTGATTGATCTAGGTTCTAACTTCCCTTCACTTACATATGCATAAGCTGGACATCCAAATACTTTAATGTCACCATAATTGGCCCGTTTACCTGACCAAACTTCTTCAGGTGTCTTTAAACCTATAAATGTATGAAAAAAACTGTTCAATAGAAAACAAATTGTTGAGAGTGCTTCTACCCAAAACTTTTTCCCCTGTCTAGAATTTGAAAGCATACACCTTGCCCTTTACAATATGGTTCTGTTCATTCATTCAGCCATGCCATTTTGTTGTGGGATACCTGGAATGGTCAAATGACACACAATTCTCTGATCTTTATAATACTGATTGAACTTTCCTGAACAGAATTCCAAGCCATTATTTGTGCTTAACCGTTTCACTTACTTCCTGGTTTGTTTCTCAATCATGGTCTTCCATTCCTCGAAAGCAGTAAAGGCTTCACTTTTTTGCTTTAAGAAATATATCTAACTTTCCTTGAAAAATCATCAATGAAAGTCACCATATAACGAGCACCATCAAGAGATGCCTTACGAGACGACTCCTAAGCATCAACATAGATGTAATGAAGAGTTCCTTTAGTATTGTGTTTTGCAGGACTATAAACTTTTTTTTCTTTTGTTGACCATATAAACAATGTTCACAAAAATCTAGTTTACTAACCTTTTAGTCTCCAGGCAGTCCTTGCTTGCTCAATTCAGAAAGGCCTCTCTCGCCCAATTGGCTTAACCGCATGTGCCATAATTTTGTTACCTCTTCATCAGACATAGATGATTCAGCAACTGCAATCTGGCCTTCAATGGTTTTGCCATTCAAAATGTAGTGTTTCCCTTTTCGATAGCACTTTATGACTACAGGTGATCCTCTGATGATCTTCAATGAACCATTCCTTTTGACGAACTAACAACCATTATCTTCTAAGGTGCTTCGAGAAATCAAATTTCTATTCATATTAGGGACATGCTTTATATTTGATAATGTTCTCACTATCCCATCATGCATTCAAACTTTTATACTTCCTATGCCTGCAATCCTACAACTTTTTTCATTCCCCATCATTACTACTCCTTGATCGAGTGGTTCATATGTGTGATAGCAATCCTTGTGAGAAGTCAAATTGAATGAGCAAGCTGAATCCATGGTCCAGCCGTGACTTCGGCCATTATCAACATGAGCTATCATATGAACTTCTGCACTCTTCTTTGTGGCAGCAACCCCTAGAGCATAGTCATCTTAATTTATGGGTGGCAACACTAGCCTCATCTGACGATTTCTGCTTATTCTTGCCTCCATTGTCTCCTTTCTGATTCTTTTTCTTCAATATGAGACAATCATCCTTAGTATGACGTTGCTTCTTACAATAGTTGCAATGGAGATTCTGATGTTTTAACTTGGACCTCGCTTATGAACTTCTTTCATTGTTCCTTTTAATCAATCTGCCTCTTGTATATAAACCTCCATGTTCCTCATGCTTTGAAGTGTCCATTATTTCCCTATCCAACAAACCAGAACAAACTTCACCAAGGTAATAGTATCTTTTCCATAAAGCACAGTGTCATGGAACCTATTATATGATGGTGGCAGATGATATAACAAAAGCATAGCCAATTCCTCATCATCGATTTTAACATAAAGATTCTAAATCATTGATAATATCCCTGAATTCTTGAAGATGTAGTTTAAAATACTTACCTTCTGGTAATTTATGTGAGTACAACCTAGACTTAGCATATAAGCAAGTTGCTGGACTCTTTATCATGAGAAGTGATTCAAGCTTTAACCATAAACCAGCAGCGGTTGTCTCCTTACTTACTTCTTGAAGAATCTTTGTCGACAAGTGTAGCTGAATTTGAGCGAGTGCCTTCAAATTCTTCCTCTCCTTCTCTAGGTCTGAACCAACCATCTTTTCCACCCCATATAGTGCCTCATCCAAATCAAGACTAATAAGGATTGCTTTAATCTTGATTTGCCACATAAAAAACTTTGTGCTATATGTGAATGATGGAATATCTAACTTTGTCGATGCTGAAGCCATCAGGGCTTTGATGCCAATTTGTTATGATGGCTACAGGCTAAAGGAATTATATCGACAAAGAAAGTAAATAGAAAACAACACCAAATAACAACCAACTGAAGCAAGAATTTTAAATGCAAGCACAAAGTAAAAGGGACACAAGAACTTACGAGGAAAACCCCAACATGGGAAAAAACCTCTGGCGACAAGCCAAAAAAAAATCTACACCATGAAGGAGGAGTACAAAAGTTCTCTTACAAATTGAGTGGCTAAATACTTGTATTATTAACCTCCACCAAGTAGTAACTTATCTTCTAAAAGCCACCACTAGACTTCTTATATAGGAGTTAAAGAGAAAAGGCTTATGTTAGAAAAGAACCATATATGTAAGAGACCAAAGACGTAAGGCCTATTTTCATAAATAATGTAGGATGAAAACCAACATACAAAATTGAGGCAAACATAACAATTTGATATGCTGCACTTTCTGAAGAATTATTATGAACTCTTCTAACATCCGAATTACTCTCTCCCGCTACATCTTCATCATAATTTATTGAAATTATACATTAACTTAATTGGATGGATACTCCTAAGGCAGTTTCTAATTCCTGTCTCATCATTTGCTAAACTTGATGAGACAGGAATCAAGATGTCGCCCTCAAGAGAACAGATTGATCAAATTCATTTGTGAAATAGCTCACAATAACATTTTGGACAAACTTTTGTAGGGTAACCAAGCAGACTTCAATATGGTGGCCGGAATTTTAACAATTCTACGTTCATTCTATCGCCAGGAATGAATTGTTAGACACGGTTGCCTGCTCGATCTTGCTGCAGTTGGCCCATAAAGATGTTTTGCACGTAAATCCATGGAGGCTAACATATCGGATATAAAAATACACTTTACAGGTTGATCATAATGAAAATATATAGGCTGCCTCCGAGCTTTAAAGTTAATCATATTGTGCCAGATGCTTGATTGTCAGAGAATTTCAGCTCTAAGTGGCAGCATAAGAAAGAACTGATATGTCAAAGACCCAACAGGGCGCTTCATTTGGAAATATTGTTTAACAAATCTTCAGTTGAGCTAACACATGCATAGTATTATATATTACTAGCAAGGGCAAAACTTGTTTTCCAGCCATTTTTATAACTATATTGATAGTGTGATCGTATATATTATTTGTGTGTTGTTAGGACGCTCCTATCATTGGTTGTACAAGCCTTTCATGCTGATTTGCGGGATTATGTCAGACGAACGAGTTGTGACTCACCATCTCAATCCACGGTTTCTTGTATTATTGGGTCAATAGCTATTTAGAATTCCATAGTTAAACCAATCCAATGATTAAGAAAGTATCCACTAGGCTTAGAAGTCCAGGTCATTATTTTAATGCAAGAAACCGGTCAAGTGTCATGTAATGACGGCTTTTACGGAAAATGGTTATGAGGTCAAAGGAAGTATAAAGGGATGCTTAATGTTAGCTTCCTTCTCAACAAGCTAATCAGCACGGTTCGTTATCTATTACTTTCATGCGTCTAGGAATGGCTACATCGAGACCTTTCTCACGTTTCTTCCTCCAGCTGATGTTTCTGCTACTTGTCGTCAAGTTCGCCAATGCTCAGTTGAAAGTGGGGTGTTATTCTGAGACATGCCCACGGGCTGAGGCCGTAGTTAAGGAGGTTATAGATTACGTAATGTCAGTTGCTCCAAGCCTTAGTGGTCCTTTGTTGAGAGTGCATTTTCACTATTGCTTTGTCAGGGCGAGCAACTCACTACCGTTTCCTCAATTCCTAAGGTGTTTAATCGCATTCTTTTCCTTTACGCTAAAAGCTTATGAAATATTGTAAAACATTGGCATATAAAAGCTCCTATCGCATAAGAGTGAAAGGTATTTCTGGTGTAGTGTCATGAATATTAGAGTGTATTTTAAGGATTTATTTGGGGTTGACTTGCTGCATCGCCATCTTATAAGTTATAATCAAGTTACGATGTTCACAGGGTTTTGATGGTTCAGTATTGCTCAACTCTGCTACCAATCAATCTGAAAAATTTGGAACTCCAAATCTTAGCCTAAGAGGATTCCAAGTTTTTGATAGAGTCAAGGCTGCTGTGGAGAAGGAATGTCCCGGACTGGTTTCTTGTGCAGATATCTTGGCCATTGTGGCTAGGAATGTTACAGTGGCGGTACGTGATAATTGATGAACTAACATTTTCTTCGGTTCTGTAATTTGTACATGAAAACCATATTCAAGAGGAAAAAAAAGAAAAACTAATAGATCTCTTATTGGCATAACAAATAAATCCCAGACCAAGGGTCCATACTATGAAGTTGAAACTGGAAGAAGAGATGGAAGAATTTCCAACTCAACTGAGGCATTACTAAATCTACCACCACCATTTTTCAACATATCTCAGTTGATATCATCATTTCAATCTAAAGGTCTAAGTGTCAAAGACCTAGTTGTCCTCTGAGGTGATGAATTGTTGCCTCTATTATTGCTCTTAACTTTACACATGAACATTTCATGCAAATATTGTTAGGAAAGTAAATCACGTTAATTACGTGATCTTGTCAAATCCCTGTAATTGTGAAATCCCTGTAATCCTACCTTAGGAGAACAAACAGGATCAATCACATTAATGTGATTGATTCTTGTAATGCCTATAAACTCACATGTAACAAATCATTTTTATCATCAATGAAAATATACAGAAACTACAATGCCAAGATGGTATCAGAGCATCAACCGGTCATTTGGACCTTTTTTTTAATTTTTTTCATCATCTGCCACTTACCTGAGATGGCTTTTGATGACGAAGATGGAAGAACATCACAAACGGGGGAAACCTCGTCCAATCTTGCAAACATGACAACAGTACAATTAATCCAGTTACTACAAAATCTCGCACCAAATAAAATCGCAGAGAGCAGCAATGTTACACTGTCAGTGAAACTCAATGAACACAACTACTCCGTCTGGGCAAGGCGAATGAATCTCGTAATCACTGGCAGGGGGAGACTCAATCATATCACAGATCTCTCCCCTCCAACAACTGATCCAAACTACCAAAAATGGAAGCAGATGGATTCCACTGTGATCTCTTGGATCATAGAGAACGTAGAGGAAGATCTGGTGTCACAATATGTGGATTACACAACAACCAGAGAACTGTGGAATGTACTGGCCACAACATACGTCAGTGGCAGAGACAAGTTGCAAATTTTCGACTTAACCATAAAGGTAAACAACCTGAAATAGGGCCAATTGTCAATTAAAAAATATTACAGTACCTTACAGGGAATTTGGAAAGAGATTAATCGAAGAACAACCAATCCAATGTAGTGTTCCGTAGACATGGAGATACGCAATCATGAAATACAGGAATTGAGATTGTTCCAATTCCTTGGGGGCGTTGATGACAAGTTTGACAACAAACGACGAGATCTCCTTAAACAAGATCCTCTCCCGTCGGTCGAAGTGGCCTATGCAACAGTCTGAAGAGAGGTGGCCAGAACGGGCATCATGAACGTCGGCTGGATCAGAAAAGAGCCATCATAGGGAGATTTTCCCTCAGACGCAGGGCTGGTGGCGAAACGCCGGTCGGAAAACGCCAAATCAACAGTGAAGTCATCATTCCAACAAGAGGAAGTGGACAAATCGAGGCTAAAGTGCAGCCATTGCGGGGGAACTAAACACACCAAAGAGGGGTGTTTCAAAATTATTGGATACCCCGATTAGTAGCCCGATAGTAGGAAAAGAGGGACAAAAGGAGTAGATGCCACCATCGTGGGCAACGAGGTCGTCGTCGGCACGGGAGGTGACGAGTAGGGAACAGGGTTTGCCGCCATAGCCGCTGTGCACGAGAAGAATGGAGGAACTCTTGGAGGTATAGGGTTTGGGGTTTCAAAATTATCCCCAAACTCTCAATTTTCTAACCCTTTTTTTTTACCCTGGAATTTTCGGTGAATTTGATTCGAGCCCAATTAATTCTGGGTCTGTTTGTTGAGTCCCAGCAGTAATGGGGTTGTTAAGAAAGAACCCATCAGTTCCTTTCTTTCAAAAACCCTTCCCCCAGTGTTTAAAAAGGGAAAAAATGGCCACCTGAGGTCAGGAAAAATAAAAGGGGCCACATAAGAAAAAGAACTTTGCATCTGAACCCAAAAAAATTCCAAAAGCCTCAATTGCATGTCTAGCCCAAGAAAAGAATCGTGGATGGTTGTTTAACTGCAGGGCCACAGACACTATATCATACGACCCTTCAGATTTCCATACACTGTCAGTACCTCGAAAATCTCAAATCCAAACGGCCAATGGGGGGTACTTACCAGTTGAGGGTGCCAGATGTATAGATTTGTTTCCGACTCTTAGACTTTCAAATTGCTTATATGTTCCATCCCTGTCCCATAAATTGTTGTCTATTAGTCACGTGAAAAAAGAATTGAATTGCACAGTACTGATGCATTTGACGTTTTGCCTCTTGCAGGATATTCAGACGGGGAAGATAATTGGGCGTGGCTCTAAAAAAGTAGGTTTGTAATGTAGATGAAGTAGACCAACAAGGCTCCGCAATGCTTACACATGGGATGGTGGAAAGGCAAGCTTGGCTGTGGCACCGACAGCTTGGTCATCCATCGTTAGGGTACCTTAAATTATTATTTCCCTAGTTTTTTCACAATAAAATTCAGTTTTCTTGTGAAACATGTATCTTATCCAAAAGCCATAGACAAGTGTTTCACCATAATAATACTCGAACTGGTAAACCTTTTTCACTTATAAATACTGATGTGTGGGGACCTTCTCCTATATCTAGTCGTAATGGTTTCTCGTATTTTCTCCTGTTTGTTGATGATAGCACACGTCTGACCTCGGTATTTTTTTCTCAAACATAAATCTGAAGTGCCAGAAAAATTTATCCTTTTTTACAACCTCATCAAAACACAGTTTCAGCATCAAATTAAAATACTCAAATTTGATAACAGGGGGGAATACATTAATCATACCATGCAAGCTTTCTTCAGGGATAATGAGCTCATACATCAGACTACCTGTCCACATGCACCCCAACAAAATGAGGTGGCAGAAAAGAAGAATTGAACAATCTTGGAATAACCCGATCCCTAATGTTAGAGTCCAATGTACCTAAATATCTGTGGCCTGAAGCTGTCGTAACTGCGACATACCTTATCAATAGATTACTCACAAAAATTCTTGAGCTTAAAACACCACTTGCTGTCTTCTCTCAATATACCAAGATCCCAGAACTTCTTACTCTTCAGCCATGTGTGTTTGGTAGCACAGTCTATATTCATATACCTAAAGTCAACCAAACCAAACTTGATCCATGTGCTATCAAATGTGTGTTTGTTGGGTACAACATACACACAAAGGGTTACCGCTGCTATGATCCTATCACCAAACACATGCACACTACCATGGATTGTGATTTTCTGAAAATAGAATATTACTTCCAAAACCCACCCAGCAGTCAGGGGGAGAGTGAGCCATCAGACTTCTTGAGTTGGTTTCACAGCCCAATCTTGCCCGACACTGTCCCAACAAAGATAGTAAGTGGGGCCACCATGTCCAACAACGAACACGGAGAACTTGCTTCCCGAACAGAGCCATCCAAATCATCAACCCCGACTAAAAATCCTCCTGAGGAAAGTACTCCTGAGCTAGAAGATGTTCCTGAAGTTACTACTACAGAACCTTCTAACAATCTTGTAGTACTGGAGGTTGTAGAGAAATACACTAGAGGAGTTCCACCAAAGAGGTACGAGTCGGAGTATGAACCACAGGAATCTAAGTACCCCATAGCTAACTTAGCCAGGGGGAGTTTATCTAAGGTAGCACAAGCTTTTAATGTTGCACTTTACTCTGAGGACATTCCCAGGACAGCGGAAGAAGCTCTGAAAAGCAAGTATTGGAGACAAGCTATGCAGGTCGAGATAGATGTATTAGACAAGAACCATACAAGGGAAAAGTGTAAGCTTCCAACCGAAAAAAACCAGTGGGGTGCAGATGGGTGCTCACCATAAAGCACAAGGTAAACGGTACATTGAACAGTATAAGGCAAGATTGGTGGCAAAAGGGTACACACAAACTTATGGGATCGACTATTTGGAAACATTCTCTCTGGTGGCAAAGATTGACATAATCCGGGTACTCTTTTCTATTGCAGCCAATTATGACTGGCCTCTACTCCAGTTCAATGTCAAAAATGCCTTCTTGCATGGAGAATTAAAAGAAGAAGTGTACATGGAAGCGCCTCTAGGGTTTTCAGGAAGCTTCAAGCCAGGAGAAGGGTGATGATTAAGAAAAGCACTTTATGGCCTAAAACAGTCACCCAGAGCTTGGTTTGGGAGGTTCACCTTAGCAATGAAGAAGAATGGATTCAGACAAAGTAACTCCGATCACATCCTATTTTTGAAAAAAAGAGGAAAACTGGTTACATGTCTCATCATATATGTTGATGACATGATTATAACTGGGAATGATCAAGACGAAATTACAAAGCTCAAGCAGCAGCTCTTTACAGAATTTGAGATAAAGGATCTTGGAAGATTAAAGTACTTTCTTGGGATTGAAGTACTAAGGTCAAAAAGGGGGATCTTCATCTCTCAGAGAAAGTATGTTCTGGATTTACTAGCTGAGGTGGGGATGGTTGACTGCAAGCCAGCAGAGACACCAATAGTAGTAAATCATGGACTCAAAATGAAAGAAAGGGCTGAGTGTTGGATCCCGAAACCTTTCTTGGAACATTTCAAGTTGTACATGAGAAGTGTGGATAGGTTTATGCTTTGTTTTGGTGATTTTGGTAGTGAGTAGGGTGAAAGTGATGAAGAACACGTATATATATATATATATATATATATATATATATATATATATATGTGAGTATGTTATGTTATTTGT
>JANZXR010055088.1:0-12651 GCA_027575705.1 Erythroxylum echinodendron | reverse complement strand
AAGATGAGTCACAGAAGAAGATGATTTATAGAAGGAGATGACGTCACCCAGAGGAAGCTGACGTCATCACAGAAGAAATTTTACTATTAGCATAACGTTTCCTACAGACGTCGGATCGAATTGTTATTTATATGATTCGAAATAGGGCATCAATATGTACAAACTCCATGAAGGCCTCAAAGTCCAATTTTATCTTCTAAAGGGTCAAAAATAGGATAGAAGATATGCAATGAACAGTGACCCAGAAGAAGTTTACAAACAGTAACATAGAGGATATTTTACACTAGCCATAACTTTCTCTATACGGATCAGATCAAGTTGTTCTTGATATGGTTTGAAAGAGGATTCCAAGATCTACAACTTTTATGAAGACCTCCGAGGCCAATTCTATCTTCTGAGGGGTCAAAAATGGGACAGAAGATAGGTATAAACGAAAAATAGAAGAAGCAAAACACAAAAGGAGATGATTTACAGAAGAAGATGACGTCACCCAGAGGAAGCTGATGTCATCACAGAAGAAGTTCGTAAATAGTAACACAGAGGAAGTTCATGAATAGTAACATAGACGAAGTTCATGAACAGTAACATAAACGAAGTTCATGAACAGTAACATAGACGAAGTTCAGAACAGTAACATAGACAAAGTTCATGAATAGTAACATAGACGAAGTTCATGAACAGTAACGTAGACGAAGTTCATGAATAGTAACATAGAAGGAATTTCGGACACTTAGGTAGAAAGCAAACGAAGCAAAAGTCAGACGAAACAAAGATAACCGAAGCAAGAGACAGAGGAAGCCCAAAACACAGAGGAAGATGAAATCATCACAGAAGAAGTTGGTTCACAGAGAATACAAAATAGTGAGATATAGAGAGAAAATTGAGTTGTATTTTTAGGGTCTTTCCCTAAAATGGGAGTGACAAAATAGTGAGGAAAAATACTTTTGGGTATTTTTTGGAAACACTTTTGTGTTCCATTATTTTGGTTTTAGCTCAAGAAAATTATTGTACCCCTCAATTTAATTTAAGGAAGTCTCTCTTTGTAAGCTTATTATTTTTAGTGGAAGAAACGAATTGAAGTTTATAGACGTAGCCTAAATGTTTTGAGTGAACCACGTTAAATATTCTGTGTCATTATTGCGGTTGATTTTTTTATTCCGCATTTCGGTGCCAATGGGCCCATCACATACTTGTCATCTTCTTGAGAGGCCATTATAATTTATAAGCCAAAAATTTCTGCATTTCTCTTTTATATATATATATATATATTGTAAAAGACCACAGTCTCAGTATCATTGCCATGTTTGCTATCATTTAAATTGTCTATTCTATCACTATTAGAGCCATAAGGGCCACTCAATAAATCTTTAGTGTCAGCTAAAATTTTTGATATTTTTTATTCCTTCAACTTTATTTACTATTGTCCATTAAGTTATGGCCATCATTATTATGACCATGATCAACTATTTAACGAGGTTATTGATCTCCAGTTATAACCTCAACACTTGTCGATATTCAAATTAATTTAAAATGGTAAAAACTAAAAACTTCCAAAGGCAGGAGACAAATATCTGAGGCTTATTATTCTTGTGACATTTTTGCAATTGAATTTGCACATGATCATGAGTATACACGATATAATTATATACATTAATAAGACCAAATAAAGAATGGAATCAAGATTATAGTTGTGGAGATGTTGAACAAAAAAATATGAAGATTATAAAGTGTTAAGATATATGGTGTATATCTTATTATTAAATTTTGGCATTTTTGGATAATTGGACCTAGCAAATAATTCGGTTTCACATCCAAATTGATTGAATTTAAATTAGGTACAATTGGCGTATTGGATTTTTGGATAATGGTTCAGTTATGATAAAATTCTATTTTAAGTGGGACTCTCAATGCCTGAAAGATTGTGCACATCTCCTATCTACTGTTGATGTCTATCTCTAACGTGAGTGTGTGAGAGAAGTAAATTGTTCAATGAACAAACACTGAATAAATCCATCTTGGTTGAGTATGGTATAGATTGGGGTGGTGTTAGTTGTTGATTAAGAAAAATATATGGCGACAATCTTACAAGTGTGTGAGACGTGAGTTGTGTGAGGAGTTAAGGTGCAGTGGGAGTTAAGGTGTTGCTGTGTAGTGTGAGTCAAGTGAATGAGAAAAAAAAGATAAGCTGGCTGCGCAATTTTCTTTGGGTGTTGAATATTTGTGTCTTTGAAAAACAATCCTTGGTATATTGCACACTTGGTATATAAAAAGGAGCCTGCGTGAATTTTGTGCTTGAGGTGAGGATCACGTGGGTCTTGAAGATAAGTTGAGTGGCTATGCATATTGCTCTTTTGATGCTGCGCATTTTGTTCTTTTGATGAGCTGAAACATCTTGATGGGTAGACTGCAATCATTGTGTACATGAGTTTAGTGAATTCACTTATGTGGATCTTTGAATATAAACACTGGTGCTGTGTATTTCAAGGAATATAGCTATTGATTTTTGTGAAGAAAGTTTTCTGTTGAATTATTTTGAGAAGATGAATCCGTAGGGAAGTCTTCGTTTGTTTCAAGTATTTTATTATTTAATTTTTAGTTGATTAAATACTTGAGCTATTTTTATTTATTATTGTTTTGAGTGAAAGTAGTTATACAAATCCTCTGACGAGGTTAGTACGAGGCGGTCATACTATTGGGTGTGAAAATCTCACTACAAATAATTTATACAATCTAAGACGTTTTATTGATAAAACGTCACGAATTGTACAGACTTTTCGCGACGCTTTAAAACGTCACGAAAAGTTTGAATTTTTCGCGACGTTTTATGAAAACGTCCCAGATTTGTGACACTTTCTGCGATGTTTTGTGAAGAAAACATCGTAGAATAAAAATCGCGACGTTTTCTTGAAGAAAACATCGCATTAACTTACTTTCCTCAAAATTACTTACTTTTATTTTAGTTATAATAGATAGTGAACCGGGGAAAACTACCCTAAGATCCTTCTTGTTTTCTTCTTCATCCCAACGGTAGCTGAGCTGAGAAGACTGAAGTACACAAGAGACAGCTAAAACCCTCCCAGAATGTCGACCTCGAAGTTTGTTTCTCGATTATTGTCTCAGTTCCAGCCCATTGCTCTCAAGTTCAATAGCAAATCCATCTCTTCGCTCCAGTCCTCCTCTTTTCTCCTGGTCTCAATCTCTTCCAGGAATCTCTCTCGCACCTCAAGGTCTCGTTTGTTTTTTCCACTCCTTTTGCTTTTACCCGCTCCTTAGTTACATTTCCTCCATCATACTTTAACTGGGCGTGCTTTTACTTTGGTTGTTCAATTTTTACTTTGGTTTATAGATTACCTCTGTAACTGAGCTATGTGTGATCGATGATGCCCTTACACAGTGCGATAGCTTTGTCGAGGTCGATATCAAGCTTGTCCAATGAGTCCGATAGCTGTACTTTAGTGCCTCAAGGTGGTTTCTAAACTACATAATTTTTCTGTTAAGTATGCATCTAACATTACGCACACCAAATGTTTGTTTATTTTGCTAACTCAAGAAATGCTTGTACAATCGTAAATAACATAGGGAACAAGGTTCATCCTGGATTTGACTATTGAATCTTAATTATGAGAAAATATCTTTGCGCCCTTTTCCTTTTTTTTGTTCTTTTCTTGTATGAGGTTCAATGGTACTCTTCCTACCAGTGAAAAGATTTTGTTCCTTTGAAATGAACAGTGTAGTTATTTCTTATGTATTCGTAAACAACAAAGATGTTATTTACTAAATTAATCAATTGCTACCAAAATTAAAATTTTAAACTAAACTATTAAGGTTTAAAAGATTTAAGAAAACAAACTCTAAGAATATAGTTATCCCAAAACATGTAAACCGCATAAGACCCTATCCTTCTCCTTCCTTTATGTGTCTAAATTTTCTAAAATTTGCTATCCTTCCATTTTTCTGTGAGTCTCATATTTTTCTAATGTCAAATCATTCGAAACTTGGTGTTTTGGAAACCTGAAAATCTCAAAAGGATTGTAAGTTTATAATGAAGGGATTTTGTTTGGAAAAAGCTAGGGGTAACTTGTTTTGCCTGTACTGATCTTTCCCCCATTGAAATCCTATAATTATTTGACTTGTAATATAACATTTTTAGGGTAAATAAAAAAACATGAATATCAACTTGCCTGAAGGACTTTAAAGAACAATCGTTAATAACAAATTTGCAATGCATTCATGCAGTTTACTTGTAACTGTGGTTTCCATCACATTTATGAGAGCTTATGTTGTAGAGTTTTTATTTGGTGTTACCTTTTATTATTTTTCATATGTAACTCTGAACAACCACCATTCAGTCAATTTTTTTATCCTGACACTTAGCATTTTATAGTTTGACCTACTTTCCAATTTTATTCCCCAAAGTTCATCTATTTTCTTTCTAATGTAAATGTTTGCTTTTGAAGGCTTGGATCACTGCATCACAGCACCTGCGGACACTCGCAAAAATTCGCTAAATAGTGACTATTATAACATTATATTCTGGAGATCAATGTCAGAGAAAAGGACTTCAATTGCAGGCCAAGACTTCACCCCCAACACCTTCAATGCCTATGGAATAGCTAGTAATATAATTCCCAGTGTGACTTTTCTACATTAATTAATTAAGTAATTAGTTACTTCCTTTGAATGTATTGCATTTTAGAAAGAAACTAAACATGGCAATACTTGTATTTGATGAGTGAAATAATGACTTTAAATGTAATATGTGCAATTCTTTTATCGTTTTTTATATTCTCTTTTGCGCCTGAAAAATCTGGCAAACTTAATCTTATCATTTGATTTGAATTTGAATTTGAGTAAATAATAAATAGCTTAATCGAATTAAATATTTTAACTAGTTCATCAATCTTTTTAGTAAATAATTACAAAATCTTCAAAATCTTTATTAGAAATGATATACTAAAAAATTGAAGAATTAAATAAATAAAATATATAAATAATATTGAATAGATATTAAACAAATAAAAATTTTCAAAAATAATTATTAAATTAAAATTATTTTCAAAAAAAAAATTAAAAGAAAAACATCGCAGAATGCTTTCTACGATGTTTTTAAAAAGGTCGTAGAACGTGACGTTTCCAAAAACGACGCAGAAAAAAAACGTTGCAGAATGTGACTTTCCACGGAAAGTCCAATCTTTCAGTGACGTTTTTAAAAACGTCGTGGAATGTCAATATTTTTTGTGACGTTTTTAAAAACGTCGCAGAATGTCAGTGTTTTCTGTGACGTTTTCCGAAAATGTCGCAGAAACCTTTTACCTACACCACATTCCGCGACGGTTTTTGTGACGTTTTTAAAAGCGTCGCAAAAGGTATTCTGTGACATTTTTCCACCTTCTGCGACGTTTTAAAATGTCGCAGAAGGGGTTCTTTTCTTATAGTGTCTTTCACGAGAAGTGAGGTTGAGAGATAGTGTCAAGGGTTAAGTGGTATCGGCTCAGTAAAGCCTTGAGTAATTCTATTGTACTTCAGTGAAAGTGATTAAGCTAGGTGAAGACCCAGCAGACATAGGCAAGGAGTGTCGAACTGCATTACCAAATTTTGGTATTTTTTTATTATTTGGATTTTGGTTGTTTTATTTTATTGACAGCAAAGAAGTTTGCGGAAAGTTGCTAAATAATTAATCCCCTCCGATTTTTCATAAAGCATATTTTGCACATAATATCATGGTGGTTTTAATTATCTGTTACAAGAATAAGTTAAAATGAACTTGGATATAAATGCTGAACGCTGTTACGAAGTTCAGCCCTGGTAACTTGAGTGGAAGAATTAGCTTGTGTGACGTAGTAATACCCAATTTTAGTCCACGACATCCCTTTTAGATCTTTGGCTATTATGTTTTTTGTAGCTATTTCAATTTAGTACGTCGTGCTTACTTTAATATAAATGTTCGATAATAATATGTTGAGATTGTATTTTAGGTCTTCTGCAATAGTCTCTCCTTTTAATAAAATTTTCATAGAAAATCACTTCTATGAAAATTTTAACTATCATATGTAGTCAATTTGTTTGGCAGATCATGAAGCTTAAGCAATCATATTTCAAGTTGCAGTATTGTACTTTCAAGTAGAGTGTACTTTGTAAATTTAAAGTGACATGCTATTCCGAAAATTTGTTTACTTGAGGATTGGTATAACTTTAGTGAAAATATTTACCATCATTCTTGATGTAACGACTAAAGAATGAAAACATTATATCACTGTCAGAAAAAATCCATCCATTATGTACATTTATTAATTTCTTGACTTAGACGAAGTTAGGAAGGGTTTAATTATAACTTCATTTCTATTATTTTATTGTCATCACGGCCAAGTGCTATCATAATTGTCACTCCAATGCTGGTGCCAAGGGAGGTGGGAATAAATAAAAGGGCTGATCTTTTATACGTTAAGATTATAATTAAAAAATTTACGTTTGATATCGTGGAAGAAATCATAAGTAGCTCATTACATTTGGATATAGATTAATTTGATGTTATCCTCAGATCTTGCATTTCTACGGAACTCTTGGATGTTACTGTTATTGTTGATGTTGATGTTATTGTACTAAACTGAGGTTGAGTTCAGTGGCGACAAAAAATATAAACTATTTACTAATTTTTGGGCTAAGTTCAACCCACAGCTTAAACTCAATCCTTAACAGTCCATTATAATTTTATAATTTAATTTAATATCATATCTTCACAAGTTTTACACAATGAAAAGAAAATTTTATTTGACACCTTCTCCCACAACTCATTCATGATAATTGCAGTGCCTTACATTATAGGTGAAGGTTGCGTAATTTTAACATCTAGTTTAATGTTCAATATCACCAAGCAATTCCATATTTGAAACTTATTAAATGGAATATCAATTATATGTATGATTTGAATATAGATATGCATAAAACTTAAAAGGTACCAATTATTTTTTACTGAAGAAATCAACTTATAAAATTTTGGATTAAATTAAAAATTGCTCATGGAACCTATTAGCTGTTATAACGTTGAAAAATAGAAGTGTTCAAGCCTTCTGAACGTTCATAACATCATTTATTAATGATGATTATCTAAAGAAAGTAACTTTTTTAAGAAATAAATTGAAAATTTTAGCTATAAATAAAATTAATTGAAAATTTTAGGTATAAATAAAATTAATATAAAATGTTGTACTGAATTATTTGGTTATTCAACCTTAACTTAAAAAGTTTTATATATTTTATTAACATTATATTTTAAGATTTGCGGTTCTTTTTTATTTGTTAAACTTGAATTAATAGGTCCAATTAGTATTTTAGTGCTTTGAATTATTCTTCGCATGATGACTAATAATTTACTTAATCCCTTAATTGACTTTCATCTATATTTAGTCCCTATAAAATCAAAGGGATGTTCTCACGATATGTGCAATTACATTTTTTGAAAATTCACTTTATATAGAAATAATAATTCTAAACTCTTTTATATTTTAATATAATTTTATATTTCAATTTAATTTGAAGTTTAAAACTGAATTAAATTAAATTTTAATTCTTAAATTCACCTCTTTTGCAATAAGGCTTGAAGCCCCGTGTTATTGCGCTTGACAAACTTAGTGGCAGTCCCGACTTTGTTGGGCCATAGGCAAGTGGAAGGGAGTTACAGATTAACTGTCGTTGGAAACCAATTGTATCTGCAGAATTCTTTTGGTAATTGAAAAATTATGACAATTATTATTAATGTATATTAATAAATTCAAAGTATATATAATAATCTATATAAATATAGGTACTCTAAATGATGCATAACGAAATCTTCGGGTTTACCACAGCATAAATCCCAAGCACACACAATTCGGAATCTACCAGAAAAATAATAGAAACCAAAACTAATAATTTTCATTCTACCGTCAAATCAAAACATAAAGAGCCTTAAATAGTCTCGGGAATCCTAATTGAAGCAAAAGACCAAATTAAACATTTACTAAACAAAAGACAACAAAAAACTTTTCGAAAACATACTATAATAGGAAATCTGACGCCTGAGTTAAAAGTTATGCCCATCTCTACAGAACAACTCTTTTAGCCAGTCTTCTATCCATCTCTTCTTTAAACTCTCAAGCCAATTGTCCTACATCAGTCCTTCTCACTTGTGGAGAACTCGACCCTGAGTTATATTCTGGATAAAGTGGAACATCGTCACAAAACTCATAAAGGTCAGTTATATTGAAAGTACGAGATATGTTCATATTAGTAGGCAAGTCGATCACGTAGGCGTTGTCGTTAATGTTCTTAATCACTTTGTATGACCCATATTTCCTTGCCTTCAACTTGTTATAGGAACCAACTGGGAACCTTTCCTTACGCAGAAACACCATAACCTAATCACCTTCCTCAAACAATTTCTTACGCCTCTTTACGTCTGTTGCAGCTTTATACTTTGCATTCTGCTTTTCTAACCAGGTTTTCACTTCAGCTTAAACATCTCAAACTTGCTCAACCATGTTTTCGATGGCAATACTTCCTCCAATAACCTTAGGAAGACGTGCCAAATCTAACGCATGCTTAGGAGGCTGCAAATACACTAAAGCAAAAGTAGATTTACTAGTAGCAGTGTGAACTGCATTATTATATACGAACTCAGCTTGAGCCAATGCCATATCCCATTGTTTTGGCTTATCCCCACAAATGCTTCGAATTAAATTTACCAATGTTCGGTTTAGATTTTTAGTTTTCCCATCAGTCTGCAGGGGCGCAGTGCTATTGAACTTTAAAGTAGTATCCATCCATCGCCATAATGTAAACCAAAAATGGTTAAGAAACATCGGATCCGTATCAGAAGTGATAGACTGAGGAACTCCATGTAAACGAACCACATCACGAAAGAACATTTGAGCTATATGAGACGCATCAGACATATTCCGCTAAGGTATAAAGTGCCCCATCTTGGAGAACCTGTCAACCACAACAAACACAGAGTCTACCCTACGTTGTGTTCGTGGAAGACCCAAAACAAAATCCATCGACAAATCCTCCCATATGGCGTTTGGTACATGTAGTGGCATGTAGAGACTTGTATTCTACACTTGCCCTTTTGAAGTTCAAAAAACATAACACTTGCAAATAAAGTTACCCACGTTGCGCTTCAATTGAGGCCAGTAATACCATTCAGCTACCCCAAGGATAGTCTTGTCATGCCCCAAGTGACCACTTAAACCTCCACCATGTAATTCTCGAATCAGCTTCTCTCTTAAGGAGCTTCGCAGAATACATAACTGATTGCCACAAAACAAATAATCATCAACTACATGAAATTCGCCTTTTGTTTGTTTAACAACACATTTTTCCCACACCTATGCAAAATCTTCATCATCTGAATACAAGTCTTTCAAAAACTCAAACTTAATAATCTCTTGTTGCATAATGACCAGCAAACTTCCACACTGGCTCAATGCATCTACCACCTTATTTAGTACATCTGATTTGTGCTTTAGAACAAAAGGAAACTTTTGCAAATAGGTTGACCACCGAGCATACGTACTACTTAGACTTCTCTGACTGTTCGGATAGTTCAAAGCTTGGTGATCAGTGTAAAGAATGAATTCTCGCTGAGTCGGATAATGCTCCCAATGCTTTAGAGCATGAACAATAGCATAAAATTCTTGGTCATAAGTGCTCTACTTTCGGTGTGCATCACTAAGCTTTTCGCTGAAAAATGCTAATGGTTTCTTCTCTTATGACAAAACTGCTCCAATCCCAATTCCACTAGCATCACATTGCACCTTGAATAATTTCTCAAAACTAGGTAAAGCAAGAATAGGGGTAGTGCACAATTTTTCTTTGATGATTGTAAAAGTTGTGTCAACTGCTTCACCCCATTAAAATTTACCGTTCTTTAAACACTTTGTAATGGGAGCCACTATACTGTTGAAATCTCTAATGAATCAATGATAAAACGTCACCAACCCATGGAAACTCCTCACCTCTCCCATTGTCTTTGGTATAGGCCAATCACGAATGGTTCTCACCTTTCTTCATCTACCAATATTCCTTCCGAACTACATATCCCAGAAATATCAATCGTCTTGTCATCCAATTGCACTTTTTAAAATTAATAAGCAGCTTATTTTCAGACAACACTTCCAATACAACCCGAAGATGTTCCATATGGTCTTTCTCACTCCTACTATAAATCAGTTTGTCATCAAACTAAACAACTACATATTTTCCAATGAAAGGCTGCAATACTTGGTTCATAAGCTGCATAAACGTACTAGGTGCATTGGACAATCTGAAAGGAATAATCAACCACTCGTAGAGTCCATCCTTTGTCTTAAAAGCTATCTTCCATTCATCACTAGGTTTGACCCAAATCTGATGATAACCACGTTGCAAATCGATTTTGGAGAATAACTTCAATCCCTCTAACATATCTAGCATGTCATCCATTCTCAGAATTGGAAAGTTGTTTCTGATAGTTATCTTATTAATTGTGCGACTATCAACACACACCCTCCAACTGCCATCTTTTTTAGGGATCAGTAACGCGGGAATGGCGCATGTACTCATGAGCTCTTGAATAAATCCCTTCTTTATTAGCTCTTCCACTTTTTCCTATAGAATCTGATTCTCTTTAGGGCTTATCTGATAGTGTGGTAAATTTGGTAAACTTGCTCCTGAAACCAAATCAATATAGTGCTGAATATCTCATAATGGGGGAAGTTTATTTGGTAAATCTTTAGACACCAACTCACTGAACTCAGTCAAAAGGGACTGTACCCTCTCGGATATTCCCTCTATCTGCTCTTCTTTTCATTCTACCTTTAGATCTTGTACTACCATGACATGTACCTCTTGTGCCTCCTTAACCTCCAATTCCAAATTAAAGTAACTCAAGAAAGTAAAGACTTATCTCCCACTGTAGCCTTAGTTGAGCCACCATCTGAATTCCATTTCTAAACCATTGTGATCTTCCTGTCTTCCCAATTAAAAACATAAACATTGTCATGCCCCCTATAGATCACATTACATCAAACTACCAAAGGCATCCCAATAACACATAACTAGCATCCATATCAACTATGTCGTAGGCCACTTCATCTCGGTAGTGCTGCCCAATTGAAATAGGAACTTTGCACACTTCAGTCACGCTCGCCTTAGGCCCCTTTTGAATCCACATAATCACATAGGGCTTTATATGTTTTTCAGTTCGTAGCTTCAGGTGTTCCATTAATCTTTTGGTAACGAAGTTGTCACAACTCCCATTGTCAATAATTAAATCATAGACCTTTCCCTGAACACTACAGTAAACTTTAAAAATGTTATTTCTTTATGGGAATTCCTCCAACTTTGTTGAGCATATGACTCACTGAACCATACAATTTACATGCTCTTCCTATTACTCCATAATCCTCGTACCATCCAACAGTTCGTTCTTGTCTTCTCCTTCTTCAACATACTAATCCTCCTCGTCATTCTCTCCAACATCAACGAAATTCACTAGGTTCCTAGCTGGACACTCATCGAACGATGGCCTAGTTTACTACACCTGTAACATTTAAACTTGCTGGGTTTAGTATGTAGATTTGGCGCTCGTGGGGCTTCCTTTATTGTTGTTGTTGGACGTGCTCCAATATGGTTATTACTAGAAACCGTACTCCTTTGGATCTGATCTGCAACAGTTTTAAACTGATTTTTTTCCGTCACTTGATGAAAAACTGCCTCTATTTGCCGCTGCAATGGACAATTCACCTATATCTTTCTTGTCGTTTGAAAAACGATTGGGTGTTTTCTCCATTAACTCTACTTTTAAGGCCATGTTATGCACCTCATCTACTGTACAAATCACTTGTAGTCTAATCTTGTCTTGAATGGTCGACTTTAATCCCCCTAAATATCTGGACACCTACTATCCCTCAGTCTTATTTAGGTTGTTACGAACCGACAGGTTAGCCCACTCCTCAGTATAATCTGCAATAGTCTCGTTACCCTACACACAATTCAAAAAATGCTGGCAAATAAAATTTTCATAATCTGGAGGTAAAAACCTATACATCATAAGTTGTTTCATTCGCCTCCAGGATTGTAAAGGAGTCTTGCCTTGTCGTTGTCTATCGATTTGTAACTTCTTTCACTAAACGGCAGCCCCGCTTCTCAACTTATATATTACCAGCTTGAATTGTCGTTCCTCTGCGACTTTAGTAAACTCAAAAAATCTCTCAACCTTAGAAATCCAGTCTTGGAACTCTTCAATTTGCAATTTTCCATAGAATAAGGGTATGTTTGCGCGGATTCTATAGTTAAGTTGGTTTTGATTCTGTTGACAATTCCCTTGGTAATTTGTAAAATCCTCATCAGAATCTTCAAATTGCACGTGTCTCGCTGCCCTAGGAGGACGTCCACCTTCAGGGCAGCCAAAGGCAACTCCCTCCACTCCATCTCTGCTGGCAGGGGTAGGAGCATTGTCAATAGGGGCTTTGGGATTTGGTTGCCGCTTCAACAATTGCTGTAGCATGGCTTCCAACCTCTCCATCATTTGTTGTGTAACATCCCATCACCGATGGGAAGGGTGAATAGTAATTTGGAATGGTTTATGAGTGCTTAGAATTGTCTTGACATGTTCATGCATACACATACAAG
>JANZXR010055067.1:0-12653 GCA_027575705.1 Erythroxylum echinodendron | reverse complement strand
TTATTTGTAATTGAATATTACGGTATGTAATAATTTTTGGAAGTGGAAATGTTTGTATTTCAAATGGGCCCAAATGGATATTAAAAATTCTGTTAATTGTATTGCTATATTTGAAAAAGTTTGCGAATAGAGTGGGCCCGATTTAGTTACCAATTTTCACATTTTATGTCGTGGTTTAAAAAAAATTTGTACTGAACTTTGAGTGATCGAGTGCTATAACATGCCACCCTCGCGGGGCACGAACTCGGATATCACCATCGATGTCGGGTTCGGGTCTTACGGGAGTGAGGTGTTACACCACTAAACTTGAGCTAGCAAGACTTAGGTTGAAACACACATGATAATCACTTTTCACTGATACAAATAAACACAGTCAAATTAAACATTCTTTGTTTAAAGGCAAGTATGAAACCAAGATGAATTCTTCTCACAGATTTCTCTCTTGCACTCAAGTGTTTAAGGTTAAAGTGTTTCCCTCAAATCTCCCTCTAACAGATTGCATTACTATAGGCCTGCAAATTCACCAGTTATTATTCATTCGAAATACATAAGCTCATAGATCAGGAGGACTTTATTCTAGATTGTAATGGGCTTGGGTTCAAGGGTAAGGTAAAAATGGCAAAGGTTAATCAGAAGCATTCATAAAGTACCAAGTAAAAGCAACAATCAATTACAAATTCTGAGATAAACGTATGAATACAATGGAACAACTACTCATTACTAACTAATGCTAATATGCTTTATTATTTTTTAATTTTTTACTTTTTCATATATATATATATATAATTTTCATTTAGTTTTCTATTTTTCTCTTTTTTTCTTTCTTTTCTTTTTTTCTTTTTGAATAAAACAACAATAGTAGCATATATCAACAAAACATTAGTAGAAATACCTCTAAAAATACCTCAAAATATAAACAAAACAAAAGTCCCTAAATTCTCGACATTTAATGCTCACTTTGTAGTTCATTAAACTTATGATAGTGTAAGGCTAACAGGTTTTTGGATTTCAATGTAAGGTGATTAATTAAAAAAAACAAAAGTAAAGGCTCAAAGGGGTTTGCAGGGGAAAATTTTACTTGATGGGTCATTTAAGCTAAGGGGTTTAAAACAAGGAATGCCTAATCATTTCCATAACCCATGTAATTAAACAAATTCAATCCGGTTCAATGCAAGTTCTGAAGGCAAGCCTAATTAAAGGAGCATCACATAATACAAGAAATAAAATGACATAAGATGATGTCATTAAGGCTCTAATTCACTCACAGGTTTAATTCAAGAGTTCACCTTAATTCCACATATTACCTAATCACTCAGATGTTAAACTTTGACTAAGTGTATAAGATCATTTATTGCAATTAATCAGCATGGTTCACTTTACACTCATATAGCCCAGTTTAATTTCATGCATACCCTCAATCTCATCCAAACTAATATGAAAAAGATTCATAGCTCAACATATGATACAAGCATGTAAAGAAAAGAAAAAATTTAAAGAAAAGATAATCAAAGGAAGGCAAGACCACATAGTCATACACATGTATTCCGATTCCCCTGACCAACATTGTCCTCAATGTTATAACGTAAGAATAAAGAAGCAAAAATATAAAGGAGGAGAGCAAAGAATGCTTCTCTATTTTTGTAAATCCAAAATCACGGCGTTGGTGGGTGAGGAGGTTGTAACCCTTGATCTGCCCAATATGCCATTAAATTTTGCTCCATTATATGCATCCGACGTTCAAGTGAGGCTAAGCGAGTGTCCAAATTGGGTTGGGGGTTTGATGGCTCTGCGGTGCATCAATTGCTACCCGAATTATTGTGGTTGGGTGTAGGTGGAAAGGAGTAGCTGGTCCCAGACTGGTGAAGGATATTCTTCCACGACTTACATCGACAATGCCCATCCTGCATAATCATTCCAAATCTAAAGGTTTTATGGCACAAGCCACCATCATATCAGTATTATCAAGGTCTAACACAGTCAAATTAACAGCCAACTGAGTGATATATGACCTTAATATCAATGTTTTGGATTTTTTGTTTAATAAATATTGAAATTGAGTCAAAAACCAAAAACTCAAATTAACAAGAATACGTCTATACATATGCCATAACAAATAAAATTCAACTTTAAAAAGGGTACCCGGAAAATCCCTACATCCTAAAAAATTGTACGCTAAGAGTTCGTGAATGATTTTGAAGACAAGATTTTTTAAATATGAACTCTTAGATGTACTAGAGCTATACTGATGAGAGTCAACAGATCACTGACTCCACAGTTCAGATGCATTAAAGTCACTATGATAATCACAACAAGAGCTTAAAAATGGTTCATTCTTTACATCATCAGCAGAAATAAAACCTATAACAACATTAAACTCAGCAATAGATAATGCAATCTCCTTACCCATAAGCATAAATTCAACAATCCCTTCAGTGAGCAAGTCAAATTCTTCATGGGAATTAAACTGAAGTGTGCTATAGAATTCTTTTGTTAATTCAACAAATACGTGGCAATTAATTTTAGGAAACATACTCCAGCAAATTAGTCCCATCATGTGTTCAAAGGAATCAAAATTTATAAAGCTTGAACAATATCAGGAAGAACATACTTACAGGGGTAAATTTTTCATTCACTGAGTTTTTGAAATTTTTCATCGTCACCTGGAAGTATAAATGAAGTGCATCCTCCACTTCTCGAGTTCAATTTGCTACGATGTTTGACTTGTTTCCACTTAAATGGGCCTAGTGTTGATTCGGATATTAAAGGTTCTGCTAGTTGTGATGTTGCAGCCAGTGTTGATGGATTTATAGTGTTCAATTGGGTTGGGGCTGTTGCTGCATTTGTAATGGAATATGCTACCCTTCTTGAATCACTCTTCTTCCTTAGCATTATGGCAATTTTGATAAACACACAAACTTGGAATTGAAAGAAAGAAGACAAAACCACAAAAGATTGCTTTGGTAATGGAAGATTTGTGGTAAATAAGGCTGGGTGAAGTTTTGGTGAAGAGCATATAACAGGTGTGGGTTTTCAATGAGAAGAGAAGAATACAATGCTTTTTGTGTGGGTATTCAAGAAATTGCAAGATGAGTAAAAGTGGGGGGAAAAATTCATGAAAGGAAGTGTATTGAGCGGGGCAGTAAACTGAATGTTGATGGCGCTAGAACAATTTTTTTTTGTTTTTTCTTTTTTTAAAATAATAAATAAACAAAAATTGCAGAAATGAAAAGAATAATGCTAAATGAACTAAATTAGTAATTGAAATGAAGCAACTAAACAAAATAAAAATGAAAACTACTAAGAATAAATGAAACTGAAAATGGAACTTGAAATTTTTGGGTTGCCTTCAAATGCACTTCTTTAAAGTGGTTAGTTGGATGTGCGCTTCGACTTACCTAATTACAGATAGGTTAGGATTACAAATTCTTTAGTAATAATAAATGGTTCAATTCAACGAGATCGTAATTTTCCTGGAAGTAACTTAAGCTTTGAATGATAAAGAAGAACTTTTTGTCCTACTAAAAATTGTTTCCGAGAAGTAAATTTATCATGAAAAGCTTTTGTTTTTTCCTTATAAATTTTGGTACTTTCATATGCTTCATTACGGATCTCTTCTAACTCTTGCAATTGCAATTTACTATTGTTACTAACCTCCACCTGGTCCATATTCAACTACTTCACATCCCAATAAGCTCTATGTTCTATCTCTACAGGTAAATGACAAGGCTTACTGAAAACTAACATGTATGGTGACATTCTTATTGGAGTTTTGTAAGCAGTCCGGTACGCCCACAAGGCATTATCCAATCGTAGACTCCAGACCTTTCTGTTTGGATAAGAATGTTGATGGCATTAGAACAATTTTTTGTTTTTTTTGTTTTTTTAAATAATAAATAAAAAAAATTTGCAGAAATGAAAAAAATAATGCTAAATGAAGTAAATTAGTAACTGAAATAAAGCAACTAAACAAAATAAAAATGAAAACTACTAAGAATAAATAAAACTGAAAATGGAACCTGAAATTTTTGGGTTTCCCTCAAATGCACTTCTTTAAAGTGGTTAGCTGGATGTGCGCTTCGACTTACCTAATTAGAGATAGGTTAGGATTACAAATTCTGTCTCTTCCATATGCTCGACTGTATATTGTTCATAATATGGCTTTAAACAGTGTCTATTAACTTTAAATGCCTTGGACGTATCTAAATTTTGAATTTCTACTATGCCATGAGAAAAACGTTAGTAATAATAAATGGTTCAATTCAACGGGATCGTAATTTTCCTGTAAGTAACTTAAGCTTTGAATGATGAAGAAGAACTTTTTTTCCTACCGAAAATTGTTTCCGAGAAATAAACTTATCATGAAAAGCTTTTGTTTTTTCCTTATAAATTTTGGTACTTTCATATGCTTCATTACGGATCTCTTCTAACTCTTGCAATTGCAATTTACTATTGTTACTAACCTCGACTTGGTCCATATTCAACTATTTTACAGCCCAATAAGCTCTATGTTCTATCTCCACAGGTAAATGACAAGGCTTACCGAAAACTAACCTATATGGTGACATTCTTATTAGAGTTTTGTAAGCATTCTGGTATGCCCACAAGGCATTATCCAATCGTAGACTCTAGACCTTTCTGTTTGGATTCACCAATTTTTCCAAGATTAATTTAATTTCTCGATTGGAGATCTCGGCTTGCCTACTTGTCTGCAGATGATAGGTTGTAGCAATTCGGTGTGTGACGCCACATTTTTTCATCAAAGCCTCAAAAATCTTGTTGAAAAAATGGGTCCCTCGATCACTAATGATAATGTCAGGCATTCCAAACCTGAAAAAAATATTAGATTTAACAAAATCTATAACAATTTTAGTATCGTCAAACAAACTAGCCTTAGCTTCAACCCATTTCAAAATGTAATCCCCAGCAAGCAGAATATAATTCTTACCAAAAGAAGAAAGAAAAGGACCTATAAAATCTATTTTCCAGACATCAAAAATCTCACATACCAAAATGTTAGTAAGTGACATTTGATCTCTCGATCCCAAGATACCTGTTCTTTGACAACGATCACAACACTTGTAAAATATGTAAGAATCATAAAATAGCTTAGGCCAAAATAAACCACATTTAAGAATTTTTGGAGCTATTCTTTTAGAACCAAAGTGTTCCCCTCACACAGATGAATGACAAAAATTTAATATGGAAGGAATTTCATCATCTGTAACACATCTTCGAACAATCTGATCAGCACAAAACTTCTAAAGATGAGGTTCATCCCAAATATAATATTTAGCCTCTCGCTTAATTTTATCATTTTCAGTTCTAGATAAATCATAAGATAAGGACTTAGTTACTAAAAAATTAACTATGTCAGCATACTATGGAATTACCTATTGAATTTTGAAGAGACTTTCATCCGAAAATTTGTTTTGGATGACATTCAATGGATTGGTTGGAATGATCCTGCTGAGATGATCGGCTACTAAATTTTTAGCCCCTTTCTTGTCACAGATCTCCAAATCGAATTCTTAGAGAAGTAAATCTATCGAATCAATCTCGACTTTGCTTCTTTCTTATTCACCAAGTATTTTAGAGCTGTATGGTCTGAATAAATGATCACCTTCGTGCCTCATAAGTAGGACCTAAACTTTTCCATCCCAAAAACCACAGCCAAAAAATCTTTCTCCATCGTGGAATAATTTTTCTGAGCATCATTAATTGTCATGGAAGCGTAATAGATAACATGAGATACCTTGTCTACTTTTTGACCCAGTACGACTCCAACTGTATAGTCTGAAGCATCGCACATTAGCTCGAATGGAATATCTCATTTTGGTGGTTGAATAATCAGAGCTATAGTGAGTCATTCCTTGAGTTCATCGAATGCAATCTTGTATGGCTCATCAAAATCAAACTTTACATATTTTTGGAGGATTCTACACATGGGTTGCGCAATTCTTGAAAAATCCTTGATACATCGCCAATAGAATCCTACATGACTAAGAAAAGAATGAACTTCCCGAACAGTCACGGGGTAAGATAAAGATCAAATAATGTCTATCTTAGCCTTGTCGACTTCAATTCCTTTAGAAGAAATTGCATGACCCAAAATTATGCCTTCATCAACCATGAAATGATATTTTTTATAATTTAAAACTAAATTAGTCTCAATACAACGTTTAAGCATTTTTTCAAGGTTGATAATGCATGTTTCAAAAGACTCTCCATAAACCGTGAAATTATCTATAAAAACTTCCATACAATTTTTCACAAGGTTGGAGAAAATACTTACCATACACCTTTGAAATGTCGCTGGTGCGTTACATAACCCAAATGACTTTCTTCCGTAATCAAAGGTGCTGAACGGACATGTGAAGTTTATTTTCTCCCGATCCTTAGGTGCAACCGAAATCTGGTGATACCCTAAATAACCATCTAAACAGTAATAGTGAGATTTACCTGTAAGTCTTTCAAGCATTTGATCAATAAACGGAAGCATAAAATGATATTTTCTAGTAAACAAATTTACCTTCCTATAATCTATGCAAACTTGCCATCCATTTTGAACGTGGGTAGGTATTAACTCACTATCACTATTTTCTATCACAGCTACCACAATTTTCTTCAGAACTACCTGGACTAGACTTACCCAATTGCTATCCGAAATTGGATAAATGATTCCCGCATCAAGAAGCTTCAGAATTTCCTTTTTCACTACTTCCATCATGGATGGGTTTAACCGACGTTGGGGTTGCCTCACCTCTTTTGCTTCATCTTCCATTAATATCCAATGCATGCAAATTGTAGGACTAATACCCTTTAAATCTGCCACTGTCTAACTAAGAGCTTCCTTGTGCTCCTTTAACACTCGAACCAATTGGTGTTCCTGCAAATGAGTAAGTTTATTAGAAATTATAACAAGTAACGTATCTTTCTCACTCAAAAAGATGTATTTTAAATGGCTAGGCAAACTCTTCAACGCCAACGTTAGTGGTTGGACCAAGGACGGCAGTAGCTTGGTCCTGTTTCTGGACAATTCTACATACAATAGTTCCTTTATCACTTGCTTGGTTTTCTCCAAATGACTAAACACTTTAAGACCATTGTTAGGCAGTAACGAATCTTTAATGTTTTGCCACTGTCATACATCTTCCAACTCCAAAAGTGTTTTAAGTGTATCATTTCCACTCAATAATGAATTTTCCTGCACCCATATGTCAATAAAATCTACAAAAATAATAGGTTATTCATCATTCGAAATTTTCATGGCATGTGCATATTGAATTTAATTAGTTCACCATCAATTTCTATGGTAATGATCCATCATGAACATCAATTTTTGTTCTTGTGGTTTTTAATAATGGTCTTCCAAACAAAATTGGGGTTGAAGAAGATACTTAGTCATTCCCCATCTGTAAAATGTAAAAGTAAGCTAGAATATCCCCCACTTGAACTAAAATGTCCTCTAATACACCCCTTGGATAAGTATTTGAATGATTTGCTAATTGAATCACTACATTAGTTTCTTTGAGAGGTCCCACGTTTAAAGACTTACGAACATCATAAGCATAACATTTATAGAAGCACCCAAATCCAACATAGCTTTTTCAATTCTCAAATCACCAATTTTACATGAGATAGTGAACATACCTGGGTCTTGACACTTAGGTGGAAGCTTTTTCTTCTGCAAAATAGCTGAAACATTGTCCCTCAATTGCACTTTCTCATCAAATTTCAATTTTCGTTTTGAAGTGCAAAGTTCTTTAAGGAATTTAGCATAACGTGAGATCTGTTTTATTGCATCAAGTAAAGGAATATTTACTTGGAATTTCCTGAAAGTGTCTTATATATCCTTCTTTTGCTCCTTCTTCTTTACCTTGGTGAATCGACTAAGAAAAGGAGGTTGCACAACCATATTTTTCTAACTTGTCTGCATTTTTTCTTACTGTTCGGCTGCCTCCTTTGTTGCTTCTTCCTTAATTTCTCTTTTGGAGATTTTTGATGGTGCTTCCTTCAATTCCTTTCCACTTCGTAACATGATAGCCATAGCACTATGTTTAGGGTTGATTTCTGGTTGCGCTAGAAAATTTCCAGAATTTTATGCCTCCAATCTATTAATGGCAATTGCCATTTGACTCATTTGATTTTTAATGTTTCAGATACTAACTTGAGTATCTCGAATACGAGCTTGAGTATCCCGTTGAAACGTCAAGGTATTAGTGGCCAAAGATTGAACTATATCTTCCAAGGAAGACTTTCCTTCGGGATTGGATGTCATTTGTTAAGGTTGTTTAGGCACATATGGCTGTCTAAATTGCTGGAAATTTATTGTATTTTACTGTCCTTGTGGGTTCCCATGACATAAATTTGGATGATCGCGCCAATCTGGATTGTAGGTATTAGAAAATGGGTCATATTTTCTCTGACTTGGTCCAGCAAAACCTCCTATGGCATTCACTTGTTTTACATTTTCTTCCTGCAAAATAGGACATGCATCAGTGGGGTGTCCTAACATTGAACATATTCTATGTACCTTTGCTTCTTATTTCTTTGTAACCGCAAGTTATCGCACCAAAGATGTAAGATCATCCAATCTTTTCTCCAATGCTATCACATTCACTTCATTGACGTATTTTGAGATATGGCCAGAACGGATCTCGAATTGTTGTGTATTGGAAGTCGTATTCACTATTAAATCCCTTATGTTTGTCGGTATTTTATCAACTAAAGCTCCGCCATTTGCAACATCGATCATACCCTTATCCATGAGCAAAAAACCTTCGTAAAAGTATTGAATCAATAACTGGTTGATTATTTGGTGATGGGGATAGCTAGTACAAAGTTTCTTGAATCTTTCCCAATATTCATAGAGAGTCTCCCCCGTGTCTTGTCAGATGCCACAAATCTCCTTCCGAATGTTGACAGCTCTCGACACTGGAAAATATTTCTCAAAGAAAAGTTTCTTCATTTAGCGCATGTTTGCACATTTTCTCTAGCTGAATAGTATAACCAATCTTGAGCATCATCCTTAAGAGAAAAGAGAAAAGCTCTTAGTTTTATTTGCTCTTTCGTCACATTTGTTGGCTTCATTCTCATAAAAACGACGTCGAACTCCTTCAATTGTTTGTAAGGATCCTCTCCTGGTAAACCCCTGAAAATAGGCAATAAATGGATCAGCCCAAATTTTAATTCAAAAGTGTTGTTGTCTCCTAAATTAGAAAAGTTGATGCAGTAGGGATGTTGAGCGTCCATGGGCGCGGCTAGTTCACGAAGAGTGTGATTTGCAGCCATTCGTTCCAATTTATGCGCTTGTTTATGTTGTTTCGTCTGTTTTCGTATTCTCTTGGTTGTCTTCTCGATCTCTGAATCAAATTGTAGTTGAGTTGTCTTCTCCACTAGTGTAAAATGCATAAATTGTTAAGAAGTTCCCTGGCAACGGTGCCAAATTTTGGTACCGCTATCGCCTGCAACCAAATTAATATAAACTCTAGCAGTAAAGGAAAATGTAGTTAGTGAAGAGTTGAGATCGTTCCCAGGAGGAACTTGAACGGCAATTGTTATACGAGTTGAAACTAAAAACAAAGTGGGAAGGGGGGTTTGATTAACGTAAATTAAGAGAAATTAAAATTGGTTGAAATTGAAAATTAACAAAAATATTCAAATCTGAAAATTCAGTGAACAAACCTTAGTTTCAGGTCACCAACGTTATCAAACTAATATGGATCCTCGATATAAAACTCAGTCCATTAACAAATATCCATTAGGGTTTGTTTTCTGTTAAAATTAAATGAATAGAAATATGTATTCTAAACATTCTTATTAGTCAACAACTTAGATATAATCTTAAGTTTAATTGATTAATAGCTTTAAGAACTAAGAAACCAATGAACAAGGCAACACCTGTATGACATGCATTTAATCAAGTTAAGCGTCTTCTTAGAATTTCCAACTCTAACGTAAAGATGACAATCTTAATTGCTACTTGTGATTAGCAAGACTGAACATCATATCCTACCAATCTAGCTATAAATTAAACAAATTAATTTCTAGTTATGCACCCTAGAAATCAATCAATTTAATCATGAAAAACAATTCAGAAGATACTTAATATTCATTAATGAAAGAAGCTTTATTTAGAATCTCACCAGTCTACATGATAACCAAGTTCCCTTCAACCAAGAAAAAAAGTTTAGCTATTCATATCAAAAGTACAAGAATAATAACAAAAGATAAAGTCTCTATCTCTGGTCTTTTATGAAAAATACAAAAATTCTAGCCTAAAACAAGAAAAAACTGACAAGAAACTATTTGCAGAAAACATGAAACACAGCAGCTAAGGCTCTACGTGAACAGTAATTTTGTGAATAGTAAATGTCTTTTATGCTTTTTGATCTCCTCCCTCCTTCATCTAATCATGATCTTCGGCAGATATATCTTCCATATCTTCAGGTCATAAATCCCTATTAATAAGGCAACATTTGAATTTCAAAATCATAAAGATCTTGCATGGGTTGAATCTGATTTGAAATTAGATTCTGCAGATAGGTTCTTTTCCTTATACGTGTCCACGCTTAGTTAACTATTTTTCTGCTAGTTAGAAATTCGATTTGTCTTTCTTTTATTTTCATCTTTTTTGTCCAATTTTATCTTTCATGTGTTGAAAACTATCTGAGAATAATTTATAAACAAGTCCTTCAATTTCGATCAATAATTTCAACACATTGCAAAGGTTTATCCTAAAATTAGTACAAAATTGACAACTTAACAATTATAACCAAATTTTCGACCATAGAAATGAAAGTAAACGTTCATCATCGTTCCAATTTTGAAAGCTACCCGAGTGAGCGATTGAGTTGAATTGAAACAGCTGCGCTAACCCGTCAAAGTGTTGATGGTGATTACCAAGCTAAGTGGGTAGGTTTATGGCGTATGATAACATTCATGCATTATCAGGATCAGCTCGCCCGCACGGGTAGCTCAACTGGTCTTCAGGGAGGTTGTTGAGTGCAAAGTCTCAGGTTCGAGTCCTGGCAGCGGTAGTGTGGGAGTTTCATTCAATGTGGTGGCTCTTTGTGCGTACCGGGCATAGGGCCCCCTATCTAAAGAACTGAGTGAGATTAAACCGTGATTTACCCCTCCACGACTCTGTCGGGCCGGAGTGTGGGGGTTCTTGGGATGGGTGATTCCACCTTTTGAGTGCAAGGATCAGCTCACACTTCGCAAATCAAGAAAAGAAAGATCCGAACCTAAATTCCAACTCAAGCTTTGACTGTATTATATGTATCATCCCATTTTCAATCATTCACACCAAAACAAATTAACTTGCCCGTTAAAGAAGTAAACTTGCCCCCTGCAACCTTTTTATAAGGACATCTAGACATTTTTAATTTAAAATTAAAAATAGTCATTCAATTCCAATTTATTGCGACCCAAAACATATTAACTTGTCAATCATTTAGTTAAGAATAATAATTACAAAACATAAATCAATTTTGTAGCCAATTAAATTTAATAATGTAAAAAACTCAATTAATTTGATCACTTTAACTGTAAAAATCTTAAATCTTCCAACTTTTCAGTTCAGTTTTTAATTTTTTTGTTTTGATTTATTTTAATAACTCTTGTTATTAAAAACTGATCAATTTATTAATTAATCGGTCAATTTTTATAAATTAATAAGTTTTTATAAACATAAATAAATCAATTAATGTTCATTTAATAATAATTTTTAAATTGAACTTCAAAATTTTTTATAAATAAGGACAATCACAAATTTTATTATTTTTTAAAAATTTAAAAATTATTTAATATTTAACTTGATTTATAATAATCTAATACCGGTTGAACTTTTTAAACCTTCAAACTATTAGCTTATTGATTTAACTTCTAGTCTGATTTTTAACATTAGATACCCATTTATTCCAAAATTTGTCAATATTTTTTAAAAAATAACTAAGAAAAGACAAAATTGAAAATCGTTCAAATGCTATCGAACGAGGATAAAATATTTTTTCATATAGAATATATATTTATTTCCTTTTTAATTTTATTTCTTTCTTTTTAATAAAATTCTTTAGATTTAAAAAATATAAATAAAAATATTTTGAATAAAAAACATTTATACTTATGTTAAACTGCAATATATTTATAGCTGGTGATTAATTTTAAAGAAGAAAAGGATAACACAAGCTTAACCGAAGGTTGCAAGCTGAATAAATGTCAAGATTGGCCTGATTTTTTGAGGACAAGCCGTCTAATATCTGGAAATTCTGTTGTCAGTTTATGGATGGACCGATTCTAGTCACATCAAAGACGACATCGCATTGTTGGTTAGCCGAAAAGTTACATTCGAAGTCTTAAGTCTGCTAAATTAAAATCCCCTGAACTCTAGCATATCCTTCTAATTTTTAACTACTTTTATTTCATTCCCTAAAATAATATTATTAGCAAATAACATACATCAAAACACGTCTCATTTTGAATTTTCTTAATAAACTCATTCATTACTATTGTAAATATAAAGAGGCTCAACGGAAAGCTTTAGTGACTGTTTGGTTGAGCTTATATCAGTAAAGCTTTTGTCAATAGAGCTTTTGTCAATAGAGCTTTTCTGAGAAGAGCTTTTTTAAAAAGTCAGTTGACTGTTTGGCTGT
>JANZXR010055027.1:0-12654 GCA_027575705.1 Erythroxylum echinodendron | reverse complement strand
CATTACTGGTTCTTGTTCTTTTAATGTATGTGATGCCATGTGGAGTTCTATAGTAATTGCACGTAGCGCTCCGTTATTTTAGGATATGTGTCGGAATGACCTATGGGCGTTCCGGTGCGTACCCTAGGGTAATGGGGTGTTACAGGCAGCTTAGTTGTTATTTGATTAAGTGTTTCGTTTATTATTTGCTTTAATTTCTATTATTTTTTTCAAATCAATTACTTAATACCTTAGAAAAAGTTAGTTTCAAATTGTTAACTATTGTTAGTTTCAAATTGTTAACTATTGCATAATCCTTATGAGAATGATAACCTCTTATATTATAAGATATGATCGCATACTTGTAGTGTATTGAGAGTTTTATTATTACATACAAAACTTGCTCAACATATATTTTTTAATTTTTACATTATAGAACCACAGGTACTATAAGGAGGTCATTAGTTATACAAATTCAATTGAAAAATATTTGATGATTAAGGTATATTTAATTGTTTATTAATTATTAGCATGTGCTTAATCTTCATTTAATTTTAATATTACATTAGTAAATATAATGTTTTTATGTGCAAGATAAAGTAATGAAAACTATCAATGTTCCTGAATACAACGATTATCAACTATCCCATTTGTATCCCATGTTTGCTATCTTTAATCTTTGTTCTTGGAATGTTCATTTAATTTTTCTTGTTATTGAATTAGTTTTTTTATAATTGAAGATATAGTTATTTCAAATTTGCTTTAATTTTCAACTTCAATTAATATCTACTATCTTGCAGATTCAATTCTCCAGTCTCTAGTCTCCATTCTCCTAGACTTAAAAGTTATTTGATAGTTTCATCTTAAATTTTTTGTAAAACATATCGTGAAAAAGTTTGGATAATTTTTTTCATAAATTATGTCATCAATTAAATGAATTTTGTATTTCTCATAATTTCAACATTTCTATTTAATTAAATGAAAAAATGAACTTATTTTTTTTCCTCAATTTGAGCAGCTTTCGGTTAAGAAAAAAACAACCTTGAAACTACAACTATTCTTTTTCTAATTCAAAATATTGTAGTACATAAAGGTACTTCATATATTAGTAATAGTGATTTTACTTTTTTACTTCACAATTAATTGTATAGTTTTTTTACATATTGATAATTGAAATATAAAATAATAGAAATTTATCTTATTAATTTATCATTTTATGTATTTTATGTATTCACTCATTAAAAATTAAAAATCTCATTTTTATTAATCAATTATAATTTATATCATCAATTAAATAACTTTCTCATATTATATATAGTATTTTTTGTTCATTTCCTTAATAAATGAATTTAGTTTCATCTTATTCATTTTATTATTTTATTTACTTTTATATATTCATTTATTAAAATTTAAAAATCTCATTTTTCATTAATCGGGTATAATTTGTATCATCAATTAAATGAATTTATCATATTATATATAATCTTTTTTGTTCATTTCCTTTATAAATGAATTTAGTGTCATCTTATTTATTTCTTCATTTTTGTATTTTTGTGTATTCATTGATTAAAAATCTTATTTTTTTCGAATCAATTGTAATTCATACCATCAATTAAATAAATTTATCATATATAATCTTTTTTATTTAATTTATTTGTAATATTTATTTAAGCTTACTTATTTTTTTAGGTTTACATACTATTTAAAAATTAAATTAAATTTACATCAAATCATTGTTCATTTTTTTATTTTATATATGTTTAACATATTCATTCCTTAGAAATCATTTTTCATTAACCAATTAAATTTGTATCGTCATTCGTTAAAAACTTCATTTATCAATAAATTATAGATTTTTCAAAAATGTTTAAAAATGGGCCAACCTAAGCTTGATCTGGCTTGAGCCTCGGGCTTATAGATGCCCGGTCACTCCTTAGGTTAAGCCTGAGCCCTATATTGTACTAGCCTAGGCTTGGCCCAATCCACTGCCATTCTTATATACATGTTTAGTTAAGTTATTGTGGATGTTGAATGACATTGTAGCTTTAAAGATTTTAAGAACATTATAGATAATGCACTTAGTTACAGAACAAAACCAATGTAATTTGAATATTTTATAAGAAAATATTTAAATTTTTTTACAAATAATAGTATTAATAAAAAAACCGTGACAAGTAGTTTTTAGTCACTAAAATTCATACAATAATGAAAAAATTAAACATTAGAATTTTAATTTTATTATGTTATTATAAGAAGAAATAGTTATCATTAATTTGTTACATTTGTATTAATAATAACGTTTGTAACAAAAAGTTGATGATCAAGTGAAAACAGAATTTGTTGTCACAAAAATTACGAATAGTAGTGACTATAGTGATAGTTCCGTTTTGTGACAATATTAAGCAGACACTAACTAATTGAATTTTTATTGACAAAAGTTTTCATCACAAAAAGTAGAATATCATGTGATGGTAAACCTTTTCGTCACAGCAAGAGAAAAATATTAGTGACCAAACTATATTTTGTTATAATAAATAGAAAATATTGGTGATCAACATTGTTTTATCACAGTTATAATTCATTCTCGCCAAAATTACTTTGGTGCCAAATTACATATGCTTTTAGTGACATAACTGTGTGATAAAAGAAAGTTTGACCCTATTAACATATTAATAGTGACAATTTAATTATGAAAGATACTACATTGTCAAAATTACTATTGTATTAGTGAGAAAAAAATAAATCATCACATTTAATCCAAATAATAGTGCCAATCAATTGTTTTGTCATAAAAAACCCCACATCTATGACTAAATGATAGTTAGTCACAAAAATTTGTCACTAAATGTCTTAACTTTTATAGTGAGAGAAGATAAGACAATATGGAATAATCATAGCTCTAACATGTTTACTCATTAAGGCTTTAAGCCAACCTACAACCTGGTGGAAGCTTGTTTGATTTCCAACTAGGCTTACTAAAACCTCAATTATCTTTTGGATGGTTATTAAATAAATCTTACTAACTAAGGATAAATTGAAAGGTATACAAACAAGCTTATTGTGTAATTTATCTGATAATAGCTAGAAGAACATTAACCATTTGTTTCACTTATATGAAATTTCTACCAACTTTTGGAACAATTGTCTTAGTATGTACAAGCTTTCCTTCGATTATAGTACTTAGGATCAATTCATCACTTGAGCTGAGCATGTTAGATTCACTCACAAAGGAGATAACATAGTTTTCTAGTTGGTATTAAGTTGTATAAACCCTATAAAAAGTGAGAACCTGGGAATATTCCAAGTTAAATCTTAATCCATTCAAGCAAATACCATAGCCTCTTTATAATGGATAAGGCAGAATATTCTAACAAAAAACATTCACCAGAACATGAGTTGAGAGTTAGCATCGATGTAGTATATTCTTAAATATACTTTCTAGTGTTAATCCTTAAATTGTTATGTTGGCTTCCTTGTTATAACTTGATTTTAGGCTTTGGTTTCCCTCCAACTTGATGTACCTTAGCTTTTTAATATAATTTCTTCTTTTATAAATAATAACCAATTCTATATTTTTTAACATAGAAACACATAGTCACTAAAACAGAAATTTATAAAATTTTATATCATCTTAAACATTGATATTTGATGTTGAAAATAATGATATTTTTTAAGTCGTGTAAGTGAAAAAATCCTTTACTATCATATAAATATTTTTAATTAACATCTAAACCTATTTAAACCTAATATTCATCTTTATGAGATAAATTAAAAATATAGTATCTTGAATTAGATTTTTTAGAAATTAAAAAATGTATAGAATTCCTAAGATGAGTTAAGTGGCCAACACCATTAAAATTACTGAAAAGGCAACAAGAACAAAATCATCTCCTAGTAAAAACAGTTAATCATCTTTGGTGATACATAATATTTTGGAAAATGTATTAAGAAAGGAATCCATCTAAGAATAATGTTAAACTGGTGCTAGTTATATTACATATTATCTTGGTGCATGTATTAAACAAGGAATCCAACCAAGAACAATGATAAACTATAGTTAGTTATAGATAAGATCTGGCATCGTTAAAGATTTTCAAAAGAATATCATTTCCATCTATGAAAGCATAGGTCACTTATAATTGGAAGTCGTTGGGACTGAAAGACATTCTTATAAATGACTAGGGTATCTTCTTCTTTAAAATTCACAGTAGTTCCTCTGTAAAAAGAGGTCTTGGAATTAGATCCATGGAATGTGCATAACAAGTCAATCCTACTACAAAAATGGAGACTAGGAATTAACTGTGAAGAAATCAAGTAGTTCATTGTCCTTATATGGATGTGCATTTATATAATACCTTTGGAGTGTTAGATAACCATTAACGTCGGTCATCTAGTGAGCTTTATAGGTAAACAAAATTCGCCTAGACCAAGCTACAATAGAAACAATAGGAATAAACTAAGCTAAGGTATGCGTAGTTATAAAAGCTATAAAGTACTAACCGGAGGAAATACCTATCCTCAAAATGAATGATAATCTTAAGCTAGTGGAAGTTGTTATAATAGTAACCTATGCATGGAAGCCTCCAATAGTGACAACAAAAAAACTAGAAATCTATAAGTATAACTTTCAAATTTAGTTTCTCTTAGAATCTTCTGGAAGCTGATAATATAACTAATCACTTAGGGACAATACCTACTAAAAAGAAAACCATAGGCTCTCAAGATGGACCCAATTATGCTCCTCAAGAAAACATTACAATCAAGAAACTCAAACTCCAACAATTGTAATCAATTCCTATCTTATTACAACTATCGTCAATGAGCTTGCCAACACTTAGTCTTGATCTATAGAAGAAATATAATTTAATAATTCTATAAATACCCCACAAAATATCACCTATGTTTGAACAAACCTACAAATAAAGAGAATGCTTTTAAACATGCTAATAGAAGAAGATCTATAAGGAAGAAAAAGTCCCCTTAAAAGGCCTAAACTCATGATTATATTAGCTTAGAATGACAAGCGTACTAATTCCCAAGAAAAAAAACTCTTGTTGAAGAATTTCATTTTAGAAAATAAGCCTGTCTTACTAGGCATTTTGTAGACATATAAATCAAGGAAAATGTGAATAAAATTTTTTCCAAATCATTAGAAGCCAATCCATAACTACAATGCACATCTAAATGGGGGGATCATAATGGTGCAATGACGCAAATATCTCTATCTTAAGTTCCATAGAACATGATAAACTTCTTCACATGGAGTTGAGATAGGCATCTCTACATACATGTCTACAATTAGGCTTTCAATTATCCTTACTAAAGGCTTACTTTATGGAAAAATTATGGGGTATATCTTCCTCTATAATTGTACCCTAGCTTCTATTAGGTGATTTCAATTGCTGAAGAAGTTAAAGGAAACTATTCTTAGAGGTTTTTCTGTGATGATCTAAAAATTTGTCTCTATGATATACATATAACTAATGTACATTTTGTAGGTAATTTCTTTACTTAGAATAATAAATAGAGAGAGAGTTCTTATCTCATGAAGAAGTTAAATAAGAGTCTCACAATCCTAGATTAGACTCAAGCTTTCCTTTCCAAAGCTGACTTCCTAAACACAAAATTCTCATATCACTCCCTAATTCTTATCCGCATTGGTAATTCCAAAAAGTCTATCAAAATCCCTTTCAAATTTAACTATTTTCTTATTAACCTAGCAGGTTTCAATGAAGTAGTTGAAAAAGGATACAACTACCATGTTGAAAGAACAAAACAGTTTATCCTTTTTAGAAAATTGAGCAAAGTCAGGGAGGAACTTAAGCTTTTCTATGCGCAGAATATAGGGAACACACACCATCTTTTCAATACTACAAAGAAGGCCATAGAAAAAAAATCCTCATCCATCTTCAAAACTAGGAAAGGAAAACCTTATACAATCTATCTCAAGCTTTTTCCTTTCTCCACTCTTTGATGAAGTAGAGATCTAGAGTCATATGCTTGAAACATGGAGTTAAAAATTTAATTTCGTAGCATAAAACCATTTTTATGGGAAAGTAGTCAATATAATTGTACCAATCATGCATTTAGGTATGATATGTGCTTAATTGTTAATACATGTAATCCATTACATTTAGTGATTAATCACTTAAAATGCTTAGGATACTCACTTTAGGTCATATTTGATTTTAGGTACATTTCGAAAGTGAAGGAACTAAAATGACCCAAAAGCATACTTATTGAGCCATCTTCTCAATGTTCATACTCTATTGTCTTTATAGAGTAAGAAGAAGAATAAGATTAAAAGAAGCAAAGAGAAAAAATAGAGCATAAAATGGAGACCACAATTGTAACAATTAAAAAGTTACAGTCACGATCTCATGGCTGTACCAATTAAACTTTTACAGCCATGAGACCAAGGTTGTAACATGAACTATAAGGATTCTTTTAACCTACCATTAGAAAAAATGAATTAATCCATTTGTTCCATTTTGAGCTAGCTGTCCATTTAACTTAGTTTTCCATTTTTAACCTAGCTTTGAAAGATAAAAAGGAGAGGTGTGTGATGGCAAGTTAGGAGTGGGCGTGAACAATGAGAACAACAAAAAAAAAGTAGTCGAGGGACCTTCAAGATGCCATTCATCATCATTTTGTTGGGGTTTTCAAGATGGAATAAGGACACAGCTGTGTGGACACCATTCATCATCAATTTATCTTCGGTTTTCAAGGGGGAATAGTGTGAACAACAAAGACAACAGTGGGCAACAACTATTCTTCATTTTTTTCTCTTCAGTTTTTAAGATGGAAAGAGGCAACAACAACTATTCTTCTTAGAGATTAATGGAAAAGATGGAAGGCTAACATCCTGACACCAATTTGAAGGTGAAATCGACATCCGAATCACGATTAAGTTTATCTTATCTTGTTAATGTTGAATCTCTTTTCGAATTGTTATTATTGTTTGTGACGATTGAATCGGGTTTTGTAAAGATAATCTTAATACGCTATTTGTATTATTCTATTACAAACCTACTACTAAAATGTTGAATATAATTTGCAATTGTTATATTTGATGTTTGTTAGTAGCCACTATTGATCTTAAATGGTTAGGAACAACGTAACTTAGGTTAAATAACCCAAATGTGTGTGGTTACTCCCTATATTGATCCATTTTTCACTTCGTAGTGTGGCTGCCAAAATGAATTTAGAGGTCACATCCTAGGTTATTCGATGGGTAGGTTTAATTAACAAGCTTCTCTTAATTAAACACTACCTAAGAGAAAATCGGGATTAGCAGAGCATATCATTAGTCCATGATCAATAATTCAAAGAAAGGTGTAAAAATGTTAAAATGATGGGATATGTTTAATCGTGTCTAGGCTAAGGTTGATCCTAGAACCGAACTTTATACATGTTCGACACTTTTATCATTTTCGATTTTTTTCTATAATTTGTTTTTGCTAGTTTAATTTTACTTTATTTCTCAATTACATAAAACCTAAAACCACCTTTTAATTTCCTTTACATCAGTTAATTTTATTTATGAGAATTAACTGAACATTCTTTGTGGATACAATCCTGACTCACCACGTCTACAAGTTTTTTTTAGTGTGCAAAATTAGGCAAATTTTGCAGTGCACTCGACACGTGCTTTTAAATTTTGGTACCATTACCGACAAGTGTGGTGATTTAATTTTTGTTTTTGATTTTAGTTGGTGTTTTGTGTATATATTTGTTTATAATTGTTTCTTTTTATTATTTATTAATTCTTAACCACTTGTTAGTGTTAGAGTATGGTGATGACAAGATCTCCTTTTAGAGAATTGGACAAATTGATTCAGAGATCGAGAGAAAACTACGGTGATTACGAAGAGAAGTGAGAATAACTTCGAAAGTAGAACCAAAGCCTAAATTGGAAGAAACAATGGAAATCCGAGAACACTAAGGGAGTTTGTTGCACCAAACCTAACCTAAAGAGCTTTATGAATTACATTGACAAATTTTGCTGAACATGTTACTTTTGAGCTAAAATCTGGGTTAATACATTTGTTACCTAATTTTCATGGTCTTGTAGGTGAGGATGCACATAAGCATCTTAAGGAGCTCGATGTGGTTCGTCTGAGCATGAAGCCTTTAGGAGTGATAGATGAGCAAATCATGTTATGGGCTTTCCCGTTCTCACTAAAAGATGTAGCGAAGGATTGTTTATTTAATTTACCTACTGAAAGTGTGAATACTTGGCTAGAGATGAAGAGACTATTTTTGGAAAATATTTTCTAGCATCATAGACAAGAAGTATTTAGAAGGAAATTTGTCAAGCAACACAATGGAAAGTCTCTTTACAAGTACTAGGAGTGCTTTAAGAAGCTATGTGCAAGTTGTCTGCACCATAATATTCCAGAGTAACTTCTCATATAGTATTTCTATGAAGGATTACTACCGATGGAGAGGAGTTTGGTTGATACGGCGAGTGGTGGAGCACTATGTGAGAAGACTCCCATCGAAGCCAAGATTTTGCTTGAGCATATGGCTGTTAACACTTAAAAATTTAGCACTCGCAATGATGTTTGATGCGTAAACGAGGTAAGTAATTCATCTATCGAGCATCATTTAGATGAATAAACATCTTTTGTTAGACAAATTACAGTTGGATAAGCACACGTAAAGGCATATGAAATTTGTTCAAGCATGAGCCATTTGATTGATGAGTGTCAGACACTACAAAAGGGAAGTATGGAGTATGTGAATGTTGCAGGAGAGAACTTTCCAAATCAATATAACCCGTACTTGTAGATGTATAACCCAGGCTAGAGGGATCATCCTTACTTGAGTTATGGAGGGAATAAGTAGCAGAATTACTTCCAGAATCGTTCACAAGGAGCATAACAATTACAAATAAGGCTACAAGGAGCACAAGGAGCCTCCTTTTCTAGTTTATGTACATCTTTAGATGAACTTTTCAAGACTCTTACTGCTAACAATTTGCAATTTCAATAAAGTATACAACAATTTCAACAAAGTATGTAGCAACAACTTAAACAGGGTATACAATAGATTCAACAGGAGACAAAAGCAAAAACACAAAATGTGGAAAACAAATTGGGTTAGATGGCAGTGAGGCTCAACCATCTAGAATCACAAAGAGGAGGAAAGCTACAATCTTAACCTAAGGTGAACTTAAAGAATGTAAGTGCTATAACCCTGAGGAGTGGAAAGGAGATTAAGGGTCCTAAGAGAACTCCACCAAGGATTGCTAATGAGGAAGAAATCAAGAAGGAGTTGGGACAGGAAGAAAACATTCATCGAGTACAAAGGTAAACTTTGAAAGTCCTAATATCATTAAGACTAATCCTTTACCTTTTATGAGTAGATTGACAAGATCGAACAAGGAGGAAAAAGATAAGGAGATATTAGAGACTTTCCAGAAAGTGGAAGTGAACAACCCTTGCTCGATGCAATTAAGCAAGTACCAAGGTATGCTAACTTCCTCAAAGAACTTTATATGCAAAAAAGAAAGCTGAGAGGTGACAAAAAGGTTATGATGGGTGAGAATGCGTTAGTGGCTTTTAAGAAGAGAATACCACAAAATGTCAGGATCTAGGTATGTTTACCATCCCTTACAAAATTGGTAACACTGTAATTAATAGAGCTATGTTGGATTTAGGAGCTTCCATTAATGTTATGTCTTTTTCAATTTATGCTTCCTTGAATTTGGGTCTTTTGATAGAAATAATTGTTATCGTATAATTAGCTGACCGCACTAACAGTGACCTTAATGATGTAGTTAAGGACGTTTTGGTGCAGGTGAATAAGTTAATGTTTCTTGTAGATTTTTATGTTGTTGAAATCAATTATGAATTTTCATACAATCCAACACCTATATGGTTAGGGAGATTGTTTTTATGGCTTAGACTAAGATATATATTCATGAGGGCACTCTCACGATGTAATTTGATGGGGAATCGTTTCATTTTAATATTTTTTTATGCCATGAAACATCCTCATGATGATCACTATGCTTCCTCTATTGAAGTAATTGATCCTCTGGCGCAGGAAATGTTTAAATTGAGATGCAAGGATCATTTAGAAATAGTCTTGGATGAATGTATGGAAGTAGGAGGCAACAATGATGTTTATATAGGAGAAGATTTGGTTGAAGTGGAAGATGCCTTGGACTCATTAGGGAAACATTTAAAGAGGTATGATTTGACTTTTATTTAGTTATTTGAATCTTACCAGAAGTTATTACCTTCTGATGTGTAGGCACTTGAAGTAGAATTGAAGCCACTCCCTACACACCTCAAATATGTCTATTTAGGAGATAAGCAGACTCTCCCAGTTATCATTTCAGTAGAGTTGTCTTCGAATCAAGAAGATAGCCTGGTTCAAATGTTAAGAGAGCATAAGAAGGCCATCCGGTAGATGATCACAGATATTTAAGGAATAAGCCCATCTATATTCATACATCACATTTTTTTGGAGGAGGATGCACAGTCCACAAGGTAAGTGCAGTGTAGGTTGAATCCTCCAATGATGGAAGTGGTGAAGAAGGACGTGTTGAAGCTTCTTGATGCTAGGGTTATTTACTCAATCTCTAATAGCAAGTGGGTAAGTCCTGTTCTAGTGGTTCCAAAGAAGTTTGGAATCACAGTTGTGACTAATCAGGAAGGTGAGTTACTTCCCACCCGAGTGCAAACCAAGTGGCGAGATTGTATTGATTATAGGAAATTGAACTTAGCAACTCATAAAGACCATTTTCCTTTTCCCTTTATTGATCAAATGCTTGAGAGATTGGCTAGTTGTGATTATTATTGTTTTCTACATGGCTTTTCAGGTTATCTTTAAATCCTGATCACACAAGAAGATCAGGAAAATACCACCTTCATATGCTTATTTGATATGTTTGCTTACTGAAGGATGCCATTTGGATGATGCAATGCACCCGCCATATTCCAAAAATTTATAGTGCACATTTTTTCTAAATATGTTGAGAAAATCATTGAGGTATTCATAGATGATTTTAGTGTTTATGGTTCTTCCTTTGATGAATTCCTTGAGAATCTTGCTATTATCTTGGCACAATGCATTGAAACTAACCTTATGCTAAATTAGGAAAAATGTCATTTTATGGTAGATCAAGGTATAATTTTAGGGCATGTTATATCTGCTAGGGGTATTGAGGTAGACAAATCTAATGTTGATCTTATTTCTTTACCCCTCTATTATGTAAGAAGTGCATTCTTTTCTTGAGATAGGTTTTTATAGAAGATTCATTAAGGACTTTTCAAAGATAGCCGCACCATTTTGCAAGCTGCTATAATAAGATGTCCCCCACTACAAGAAAATCATAGGCTAGGGAGGAAATTTTACCGACAGAACTAAATTTGAAGCTATTTACTGACAGAATAACATAGTCCATCGGTAAAAGTGTCGTTAAAATTTTTAATTTGCAACAAACACAATTGTCGTGGGTAAAGGTGGAGGGAAAATGTTTGTGCAAAATTTTCGATGAAATATAGCGACGACCAAACAATTATCATTGGTAAAGATTGTGGGAAAGCTTCCTGCGATTAAATAGCATCAAAATTTTGCTGACGGAAATAGTTCCGTCAGTCAAATATGCTTTGTTCAATAGTCGTCATCAGTTGTTTACAGACGGTATGTAGTTCGTCTTTAATTTTTTGACGGAGTAAACATTCCGTCTGTAAAATAGCACAAATTACCTATAGAAAGCTCTATCTGGCGTAAAATAAGTGGTATAAAATGCACCATATTTTTGGTGAATTTGAATACTAACAAAAAATAGGTTACGTCAGTAAAAGAGGACTTTTTCATTAATAATACGATGTCATTTGGTTTTAATCCAAACAACGTCGTTTAAGTTTACTTCTTAACCCTCCCCCTCCCACTCTGTGCTATTTTTCTTCTCTCCTCCATGGCCTGCATCGGTTTTATGTGATTTTGCTTGCTCCCATCGTCAGTTTCTACCTATTTTTGTCACAGTGTGCATCATTTTGAGGTAAGCTCCCTATTATGTTTATTTTGTCATCAAAAACCGAAGGAAGCATATAGTTATATATATGTATAATGTGCATGTTAGGTTAGTTTTTGTGTAATGATTGTTGGTGTATCTGTTTTTTGTGTCATTGTTGGTTTATTTATTATTTACATGTATTGTTATTGGTAAATAATGGAAAAATGCATTTGTTTTGTAATTAGTTAGAGATAATACATGTTTCCTATGAGTTGTTCGATTAAATGTCCCTTATATAGAGATTTCTATGTTCAAATAATACATGAACTTGTTTTTATGTGTATTTGAAGATACAATTGCATTTAGATATTGACAATGCTCATTCAACTTTTATTAATAGTCATCCTCCCCTTTTGGATGCATGTTGGGTAATATTAGGCGTGATCAATCAATTCATTTTATGAGTATATTTTGTGTCTAATGATAATTTGAATTTTTTATGAGCATAAATACCTGAGTATTTAGGTTTTGAACATCTTTATGATATTCTAAAATTACAATAACACTACTTTTATTGTTAGACCCCGGGATTAGACCCCATTTCTGGAGTCTAACTCCTACTTTTCTCTAATACCACACATGTTGGGCCCCATTTTCGGAGTCCAACTCAGAGGTCATATTCGAAATACACATATCCTATC
>JANZXR010054977.1:0-12657 GCA_027575705.1 Erythroxylum echinodendron | reverse complement strand
CTTTTGTTTCGTTCCGTCCTGTTCTGTCCTGTTCCGTCCCGTCTCCAGATACTGGAGACAGCAACCAAACGTAGCGTTAGTGTTGATGGTTCGGTTGGACGGTGACGACATAGTTGGGTTCTCATAGATGGCGATCCTATGGTCGAGCAAGATGTGCGCTCCCATAGCCTTGCGGGCTTCCCCATAGTTGAGTAAGAGAGAGTTGGCAACGAGCTTTCTAGTGACGCCGCACCCGAATATGTGTTAAAAAAAAACTTCCATTTAAGGGGGAGTGTGCTTGATGTAGACTGGACTCATATGTGAAGGGGAGATTGTTGTGATAGTCACATGTGAGCGGATATCCTAAATCAGAAGGAAATGAGAATGATAAAATGCATATATACAAGAAAAGCCCATTAACCCAAAGGCTTTTGGGTTATAGATGGTGTCCATTCTTGTATGTATGCACTTGCACACTCAGGCTTGGGCACGGGCTCATGTACTCCCCAAAATTGATCTCCCCAATGTTGATCATATTGTTTATTTATTAATTATGATTTTATTAGTCAGCATTTGAATTGTTCTTATATAAGTGATCCTAATTATAGGTTTGTAAGTAGTGGTATAGTGGGTTTGTTAGGATGATCCTATTTTTTTGGGTATTTAACGTTGTAAATAGTCATTAGATCATTTTTGGTGTGAATGAATGAGAATTATTGTCAACTTCCACTTAAACTTTAGCCTTCTATCACCTTCTGGCTAGTCTTCTTTCCTTCTTCACGCAATTTAATTTCAACAATTGGTATCAGAATATTTTCTGATCTCTTTACGACTTGCTACACTGAACAATACTATACAATTTTCTGTTCCTATTCTAGATGGGAAAAATTACAATCGTTGGTGTGTTAAGATGAAAGTCCTATTTGACTACCACGATTTACTGGATATCTTGGAGAATGGAGTGCCGGCATTAGCAGATAATGCAATGATGCACAAAGAACAGCTCACTGTGATGCAAAGAAGAAGGATACGAAGACTTTATACCTTATCCATTAAGGGATGAACTATAGGACGTTTGATCAGATTGAAGGAGCCATTACCTCAAATGAAACGTGGACTACTCTATCTACTTCATACAAAGGTGACGAGAAGATCAAGAGGGTGCATCTTCAAAAGTTGAGGTGCCAGTACAAGCTGTTGCAGATGGAGCCTGCTGAAATAGTTGATACCTACATCAATAGAGTTCTTGCACTGACAAACAATATGAAAACAAATGGTGAAACTCTGTCCGAATAAGGTGGAGAAGATTTTGAGGTCATCGACTCCCAGATTCGAACATGTTGTAGCAGCAATTGAAGAGAGCAATGATCTATTAACAATGTTAGTCAAATTATTATGAGGATCCCTGCGAGCACATAAACAGAGGATGAATGATAACAAAATTGATAAGTCAATTGAACAGGCTTTCCAAGCACAAGTCTCACTTGGTGATTCTTGTCAGAAGCTTGGAAATTCTTGTGGTTGAGGACGAGGACGAGGTGGCAATCACTCTAACAAAGGTCGTGGTAGCCATAATCGAGGAGCTACAAAGCAAAACAACTCGTGTTCAAACTTGTCTTAACAGAGAGGACAAGGTCGTGAATGTAGTAGAGGAAGATATGATAAATCAAATGTGGAGTGTTACAACTGAGACAAATGTGGCCATTATGCAAATGAGTACAAGTCCAAGAATGACAACCAAGCTGCGGCAATCAGGACCAAGCCGAAGGTGATCACACAATTATATGGTTTCTTTACTAAATGAAATTCCAAATCACCATACTTGGTTTTTGGATACGGGTTGTACAAATCATATGTGTGGCAGGAAGGATTTGTTTACCGAGCTTGATGAATCATTTAGCACAAATGTCAGATATGGTGATGGTAGGACTATCCCGATGATTGGAAAAGGGAGAATCCTTATCACCTTGAAAAATGGAGATCACAAAATATATTTATGATGTTTTCTATGTTCCAGATATGAAGAGAAATTTATTGAGTATGGGTCAATTAATAGAAAAAGGATATGTCATGAGTATTCAAAATAATGAATTCTTGATTTTTGATAAAAGCAGTGCTCTCATTCTTAAATCCGTTTCATCAAAGAATCGCATATTTTCTGTTAATATTTCCAAAGGTGATTATAAGTGTCTGAACTTTGTTGCGAATGATGAGTCTTGGTTGTGGCATCTCCGTTTTGGGCATTTAAATTTTCAGAGTTTGAAGAGGCTTGCTAAAGAAAATATGGTGTATGGTTTGCCCAATATTAATCATCCTGATCAATTGTGTGAAGCATGTGTTCTTGGAAAGAGTCACAGGTTGCCATTTCTGGGAAAACCATGACGTGCAAAGCAACAGTTAGAGCCTATTCATACTGGTGTCTGTGGACCGATGAATATTAAATCCATTGGTGGCAACAGGTATTTCTTGACCTTTATTGATGATTTTACCAGAAAAGTTTGGGTTTATTTGTTGAAGAAGAAATCTGAAGTTTTTTTTTTAGAAGTTTAAAAAATTTCATTGAATGGTTTGAAGTACACCAGCAAGTATTAAGCACATGGACAAAATGACATCGTATTCCAACAATGTAAATAAATAAACGACGTTGGCGAGAATTAAAACATCTGATGGCTAAACAATGAAAATGGACAAACTACGCCGTGTTATAGTAACTGACGCTAACCTAATAAAGTAAAACCAACTTTCACTTTTGTGAATCTGCTAGCCGATACTCGATTAGGGTTGGAGATGGTGAGCTGAAGACGATGTGCTGATGACGTCTGGAGGCTCTCCAATCGATTCGCAACGGCGAGCCTTGACAGGTATCCTTTACCTTCAGTCCTCTTACAGGGGCTTGTGCTTTCCATGGACACTAATCCTTTGCATCTTCCCCAGTGGTGAGAAGGCTCAACTCAAGCTTGATGTAACATTGCTATGCCAGATCGGAGAGCACCAATGAGGTTAGTTATTCCATTTTCATACCTTTCGCTACTTCTTCTGCTATCTAACGCTTCAGCCAGATCTTAGAATTAACTTTTGAGTTTTTCTTTGCCAGATCTGTCAATATCCGTCAGGGAGGAGGCTGGCCCTTGAGGGGTCTGTTTCAGGTGAGTCTATTCCTTCTGGTGATTCAAGTTTTCTATTATGTCCTTTGCAATCCGAACATTTTCTTGCTAACTTGCTCTGATCTCCGCAGGGGTCTTCCTTGGAGTGGTGTGGAGCAGAATGTCCAGATGTCCCCTAAAGTTTACCCAAGCAGGTATGTGTTCTCTTCATTTCTTTATACTTTGATGGGATAAATGCATATGTTGAACTGTTGAGTTATGCTGGGTTCCTCTGCGTGTATATCTGCATATGTTGATCTGTTGAGTTATGTTGAGTTCCTCTGCTTATATGAGTAGAGGAGTTTTAGGGAAGCAGGATTTAGTTTATAATCTCCATATATGTATCAATCTCCTACTACAGTATCGGTTAAACTGATTAATGATCAGTTGTTCCCATATGCTTGTAGTGGTAAGGTCAATAATAGAGCTTAGAGAGTTTGCCTTATTCCTAAACCTTCTGCTATTCCTTTCCTTCCAAATGCTCTGAGCAATATAGCAACCAATAGTAACAGGATATCTTTCTCATGTTGTGTCTTCTGTAAGTGTGGGATATCCAGTAGAACATCTGTAAGTCTGTCATAAGAGCAATCAGGGGAACATAGATTTAAGATCTTTTTCCAAAATTCTTTGGAGAAAGAATAATAAAAAAATAAATGATCTCTAGATTCATCCTCTTGCTTACATAGTAAACAGAGCCTAGAGATGGATAGGAAATTCAACCTATCTAAGGTACTTAGTCTGTTCAACATAATGAGCCATAATAAAAAGCTCACGTTAGGTCTTAGTACCTTGTGCCGAATCAGTTTATCCCATCTAACAAGAGTAACAGACCTTTCTCTCAGTCTTCTTACATCTTTAGTAGTTATCTCTGAAATAGGGATAACCTTCCATAAGTAGATATCACTTTCCCCTTGACTAGTGAATTGAGGCAAGGATAACATTCTAACCCTAATTGGGGAGAGGGTCTAATTGCCATTTCTGATTATTTCTTGGAGCTTAGTATACTTAGGGAATTGGATTAGTAGAGATCTTGCCAGTTGATTTTGTACAAATGGACCATTCCCTGTCCAATTATCAAACTACAGTGAAATTCTTACTCCTGTCCCAATCTGACATTGAATATGCTGAAACATTTCCTCTCTCAATCTGAGTAGCTGGTTAAAAAAATAGGTGTAGCTGGTTTTAGGTTGAAGAGCCCACAAGCTACCTTCTTTTAGTATATAGGAGTGGATCCAAATAGACCATATGGTCTGTTTCTCACTTAGTAGTCTCCAAATCCTTTTAGAACTGAGTAGTCTGTTTTTGATAAGAAGCGATTCCAGGCCTAATCCCCCTTCTTCTCTTGGTTGGCAAACTATCTTCCAACTAACTTTTGCTATTCCTTTATCTCCATTCCGTTTAACCCATAGAAACTGTTTCTTCATTTTTTCAATCGTTTTGATTAACCCTTTTGAGAGGAATAGGTAGGAACACCAGTAGGTATTCATAGACAAGATCACCAATTTTAGAAGTTGAATTTTGCCACCATAAGATAGTGTTCTATTTGTCTAAGCCCCCAATCTTTTCTATATCTTTTCAATCAAAGGGAAGCATTCACAGAACCTTAGTCTTCTTGATGAGATAAGAATCCCCAAATAGTGCAGGGGAGGATCTTTTGTTTCCATTCCTGTAATTTGGGACAGAGAATTGGAGAGATGAGTAGCACTTTTAAAGAGGATAAGAAAGCTTTTGCTTAGATTCACACATAGACCTGACATTTTGTTAAAGAGGCTGAGGGATTTCATCAACAGAGTGACTGAGTATGCATTAGCCCTACTCAGGAGAATAAGATCATTTGCAAAACATAAGCTAGTTAATGAAATTTTCTTACACTTGGAATGATATCTGAATTTGGGATCCGAGGAGGTGTTGTGCTTTAGAACTTGAGTAAGAACCTCCATACAAAGTAGAAAGAGGTAAGGAGATAGAGGATCCCCTTGCCTAAGCCCCTTCTTCCCTTTAAACATCTCCGTAGGGCATCCATTAATCAAAATCCCATAGGAAGCAGTGGAGATGCATTCTTGAATCCAATGTATGAACATTGGGGGAAAGTTCATAGCCTTCATTGTTTGAATAAGAAAACACCTGTTGACACTATCAAAAGCTTTCTTTAAATCAATTTTAATAGTGCAATTATGGGGACTGCTCTTTTGATTGTAGCCTTTAAGGAGCTCCCTTGGTTCTCACTGATAAGGTATTTTAGGACCTCCTTCATTTTGTTGGCCAGAATTTTGGCAATGATCTTATATAGGAAGTTGGTGCAGGAAATAGGTCTGTAATCATTCCAAGAATTAGGAGTGGAAATCTTAGGGATCAAACACAGATGGGTTTTGTTGATTTCCTTCAGTAGGATCCCTTTTAGGAAAAATTCATGGATTGTATCCTTAATTGTCCCCCTAAGCTATTCCATGTTTTCTGATAAAAAAAGCCATTCAATCCATCTGGTCCTGGGGCTTTAGATCCATTCATGCTAAACACAACCTTCTCGATTTCCTAATCTGATATAGGTCTTGATAAGCAGGGATTTTCATTATCTGGAATCTTAGCACTGATGAATTGTGCAAGATCATGATTATGTACTGACAAAGAATTTTCTGAACCCAGTAGCTTTCGATAGAAAGCCATGGCCTCTATAGCTAGCTCATCTTGTCCATGAACTTCCCTACCTTCTTCAGTTTTGATAGAGGAGATTCTGTTAATGTTCCTTCGGGCTAACAAAGAATTGAAGAAGAACTTAATGCATCTATCCCCATCCTTCATCCAATTGACTCTAGCTCTCTGCTTGTATAAAGAGCATTGATGATCCACCACTTCTAAGTAATGTTTTAGTGCTTCCTTTTCTGCTGTAGCTAGGTTTTCATCTAAGGGATTATCAGCCAGAGATTTTTGAATGGAGTAGAGATTCTCTCTTGTTTTGTCAACCTCCTTTGTGAGATTATTGCCTCTCTTACTGTTAAGGATCTTCAACTCCTGCTTGATAGCCTTAAGTGTCTGTATACATATGTACTGCTTAGTCCTATAACAACCATGCTCTAACCCCTTCAATATTGCTTCTTGAAAGCCTACCACACTAGCTAGGAAGTTGTTAAATCTGAATGGGTGGTGCATTCTGGAGGATGTGACTAAGAAATCAATCCTTGTAGGAGTATGATTAGAAATTCTAGGATCCAGAAAATGCGCAGTACTTCTTGGGAAGGTAGTGAGCCATTCCACATTTACCAAATCCCTATTTAGTTTTTTTCCTGATGTTCCATGTAGAACTTTTCTTATTGGACCATGTAAACATATGTCCTTTCATTTGTAGATCTAAGAGCTCTACCTCCTGCATACATTCACACAAATCAGGGGAATAGTTGAGTAAGTTGTAGTTACCTTCAGACTCAGACCTGAAAGCAATTGTGTTAAAGTCCCTACACATCACCCAAGGGAGGTTCACCGAAAACTTAAGCCTCCTTAGATTATTCCGTAATTCAGCTCTTTGGAATCCTGTATTGAAACCATAGACAAAAGTAGCTAAAATATGAAAGTTTTCCATTTTAAAGTAGATCAGGGTATGTATATGCTACTGCCCAAAGTCCAAGACTTCCACTTTCAAAAATTCTGTATCAAAAGCTATGATAATCCTACCATAGACATGATTGTGATGGTTAGTAATAAACTGCCAATTGTTTCCTAGACAATCCAATTTTTTCAAATTTGCTTCCCTAATTTTTGTTTCCAACATACAAAACACCTTAGGCTTTTCCTGAAAACAAAATCCCTTAAATCATTGAGCTTGGAGGGATTATTTATTCCTCTAACATTCCAAACTATCAAGGTCATAATCAAGTTGTTTTGCCTTTGGAGCTTTTCCTGTTGCTCCGCACACTTTTCCTAATCATGGCCTGTTCAGTGTTTTCTTCTAGATTACTTCCATTATGCATATCTACCCTTGAAATGCTTAGGTCTTCTTGTTGACTAGTGGCAGCACCCTCATATGGATTAGGTTCATTTACTTCCATCTCAGTACCCCTGTTACTTGTTGAGCTCTGTAGTCTTCAGCAGTTTTATGAGTTGGTTCCTCCCTCTGCTGAACAGATATAATGTTAATCTCCACCAAATTTTATTCTATTGTAGGGGTAACGTCATTTGAAGGTTGGATCATCCCATGGCTTTCCGCTACATGTTCAATCTCCTCGATCTGTTTGTGATCCTCATGCTCTTGCTTGTTCTTATCTAATCCCATTACTTCCTAATAATCTCCTTTTAAGAACGTTCTACCTGTAGGTTTCCATTCCTTGGCCTGAGCTTGTAGAGATGGTTTCCATTGATAGGTTACATAAACCTTATCCTCTCTAAGAGAATTTTCATCAGCTAGCCGAAGGATAGGGATACAATCTTTCATTTCCTTGGTAATGTCCATGCTAATACATAATCTAGCAAAACCTACTCTTTTCCTTAAAGCTGCTTTCTCATCTATGCAAATAGGCTTCCCCAAGTAGCTTGCTAACATACTTAACCCTTTAGTGGTCCAATACTCCAAAGGAATATTATGGACGTTCACCCATAGTGGAATACTCTTCTTCCTAATTTTTTGGAGCTCCATTCCAGGCTGATAATTTTGTAGGAATAAAGGAAGCGTGAGATATGTTAAGGCCCTTCTTCTATTACCTTTAGGGCTTCCGATTTGGAAGAAAAGGTAAAGATGATATTATCCTCCTCAGATAACATTACCTCCATGAGCCCTCTACCTTTCCAATTCCTTGTAGCCCATGCTTGAATGATAGGAAATACAAGCCTTTTATCCATGAAGAATCCAACTAGTGTAGCTTCCCAAGTCTTTACTCCTTGCTGTAAAATGTCTAGACTAGGAGCAATCATTAGCTTCCTTTCAAATTCAACCGGAGGGCTGAATACCAGTGGGGAATCTGAGGCATCTCCCACAACTTGTTTCCAGGTTCTCATAGTGCCTCCTAATCTAGTTCCAGTAGCAGTAGCTGCATACCCCTTGGGATCAGCTTCTATGAAAATTTTAGGATTAGCAAGGGGAAGGGAGGGGGAGGGGGCTGTAGTATTAGGGGGGATGGGTTGGTAGATTTAGGGTTAAGGTTAGGGTTAAGGTTAGGAAATGTGGATAAAAGAGGTGGAAAGTTTGATTTCATGTTTGTGTTTGCAAGTCAGATCTGGGACAGCCAAGAAGCAGGGAAGGAAAACCGAGAAGAAGAGAGAATAGGTAGGCGGTGTGTTGCAGTGAAATTGTTTTGAGTTGCAGCTGTGAAATGAAAATGGGGACTGTGGAATAAAAATGGGTAGGGAAAGGATTCTGCAGGGTGAAATGGTATGGGAAGTAACTTTGAGTGAAGTATGTACTCTGCTTGCAGGTTTGAGAAGGGGGGGGGGGGAGGTGTGGTTGCTTGCTTTGAGGAAGAAGAATAAAGAAGGCAGACGGAGGGTAAGATTAGGCTAAGGAGAAGGGGTTTGTGATGGAGATAGATGAGAGGGAGGTGGAAGGAGGTGAGCGGCAATAGAGGTTTAGCTAAGGCATTCCGGCAGTGGAGGTTTCCCTAAGAGAAGATGGAAGACATTTCGATAGAAATTGAAATCTTAAGTTTTTTATTGCTTCAAGAAGTTTAAACTTCTTGTTGAAAATCAAAGTGGGTGTTCTGTTAAGGTGTTGCGTAGTGATGGAGGGGGTGACTATACCTTGAATGAGTTTAACATTTATTTCGAAGTACAGGGTATACAACACGAAACAACATTTCCTGATACCCCGTAACACAATGGTGTAGCTGAGAGGAAAAAACAGAACAATACTAGACATGACTTGGAGCATGCTCAAAGCTAAAGGTATGCCTAACTATTTTTGGGAAGAAGCTGTTGCCTGTTCAGTTTATTTGTTAAACAGGTCACTAATGAGGAGTATTCAAAATATGACTCCTATTGAAGCATCGGTTGGATTCAAACCTAATGTTCAACATCTTAAAGTGTTTGGATCAGCTGCTTATGCTCATGTTCCAACAGCAATAAGAACAAAGGTAGATGATTGAGCTAAAAAAACTGTCTTTGTTGGGTATAAACAAACAGGTTACAAACTATTCAATCTGGTGACTAATAAAGTGATTGTGAGTCGTGATGTGTCCTTTGCTAAAAATGAAGCATGGAAGTAGGATGTGGATACCTATAAAGACTAAAAAAAACGATTTATATGTCTAGAAAAAGAGTCTAATATCCCAGTTGAATCTCCAATACCAGTTCAATCTTCATTTTCACCTGTCAATACAACTGAGGTACCTGCAGAATCAAGAAGACTATGGTGCAACATCAGTTACCAGCACATTTATGAGATTTTGAGGTAAATCTTGATAATGAAATTAATGATGATGGAGAGCTAGTTCATTTTGCTTTTTTAGCAGATGCAGAACTTATGGTGCTTGAAGATGCAATTAAAAATCCTAAATGGATGAGTGCAATGATTGAGGAGATGATGGCAATTGAGAAAAACAAAACATGGGAGCTCATTGATCTTCCACAAGGTCACAAAGCAATTAAAATGAAATAGGTTTACAAGATCAAGCTGAAGGTAAACGATGAAATTGAAAGCTATAAAGCAAGGTTGGTGACAAAAGGATTTGAGCAGAGACAAGGTTATGATTATGATGAAATTTTTTCTCCTATTGCTCAGATAGAAACAATGAGATTATTAATTACTTTAGCTACACAAAAAATAGAAAATTTACTAAATGGATGTCAAGTCAACTTTTCTCAACGGCCCACTTGATGAGGAAGTTTATGTAAAGCAGCCACCTGGTTTTATACAATCTGACAAAGAGGAGAAGTTGTACAGGCTTAATAAGGTATTATCCAACCTTAAATAAGCACCAAGAGTATGGAACAAACGAATTGATTCATTTCTTCATAAAGCTGGTTTTCAAAAATGTCTTTCTAATCATGGCCTATATGTGAAGCATAATAATTCTAGAGATTTATTAATCTTATGTCTCTATATTGATGATGTAATTTTTACAGGACATAATTACAGAATGATTGAAGATTTTAAGACAATTATGATAAAGGAGTTCGAGATGACTGATCTTGGCCTTATGTCCTATTTTTTAGGCATTGAGGTTGTTCAAAGAGAAGATGGAATTTTTATAAGCCAGAAAAAGTATGCTGCTGAGTTTTTGAAGAAATTCAAGATGGAATTTTCAAACCTAGTTCAAACTCCAGTTGAAACTGGTATGAAACTAACCAAGGATGATGATGAGCGAACTGTTGATCCATCATATTTCAAGTAGATTGTTGGAAGTTTGAGATATCTCACATGCATGAGACTAGATATTTGCTATGCTGTGGGATTAGTTAGCCGATTCATGGAGTCCCCTCGTCGAATGCATTTACAAGTAGTAAAAAGAATCATGTGATATATCAAAGGTAATCATGATTATGGATTATTCTATTCATTGTCCAAGAAGAATGAACTTGTTGGTTACTTCGATAGTGATTGGGGTGGAGATTTAGTCGAAAGGAAGAGCACAACTGGTCACTGTTTTATGCTTGGGAAAATAGTCTGTTCATGGTCATCAAAGAAGCAGTTTATTGTTGCATTATCAATGTGTGAAGTTGAGTACGTAGTAGCAGCATCCAGTGCATGTCAAGCAATTTGGGCTAGCAATATAATGAGCCAAATTGGTTTTAATCTTCAAAGTCCAATAAAGATTTATGTTGACAACATGTCTGCAATTGATTTAGCCAAGAATTTGGTCTTTCACGGAAGAAGCAAGCATATAGATATAAGATATCATTTTTTGAGAGATCAAGTCAACAAGAATGTGATCAAGTTGGAGTACTACAAAACTAAAGATCAAGCTGCAGATATATTCACCAAGCCATTGAAGATTGACGCTTTCATCAAATTGAAGAATCTGCTTAGAGTGAAAACTATCCCAAATTAGAATTAAAGGTGGATGTTGATCATATTATTTATATTAATTCTGATTTTATTAGTCAGCATTTGAATTGTTCTTAGATTAGTGATCCTAAATTATAGGTTTGTAAGTAGTGGTGTAGTAGATTTATTATTAGTGGGTTTATTAGTATGTTCGTCTTTTTTGGTATTTAATGTTGTAAATGGTCATCAGATTGTTTTCGATGTGAATGACTAAGAATTACTGTCAACTTCCACTTAAACTTTAGCCTTCTATCACCTTCTAGCTAGTCTTCTTCTTTTCTTCTTCATGCAATTTAATTCCAACAGTTTTCAAGTTCATCCATCAATTTATATTGGATGGACGAAAATGTTTGGGCACAAAGGGAACAAAATTATGGGAGCAGAAGATCTACTCCCCAAAATTTAATGAAGAGCTTTGTTTTTTCTTCTGTGATCTTTGGAAAGGGTTAAATTGAAATTTAAAATTTTTACTAAATTTTAATTTTAATTTTAACATATCAATATGTTCAAAAGATATATGAATTTAATAAAGACTCAAACTAACTCATTAGTGTCATGTTGATTTGGAAGAAAATGCCATATATTGATTAATTAAGAACTTTTGTAGAGACAATAAGTTTAGCCCTAATAAGGTGGCAGCTTGTTTGAGTTATTTTTGTAAATTTTCTTTCGTTGTCTTATAATATAAACTGGAATGACTTTGATTATAGTTTGAGGGATTAATGAATTGAATTGATTTCATTATTGTTTGTGCAAATTAAATGAGGTGGAGAAGTGGAAAAGAAGCTAGGGTACTTCTTATAATATTTTTTTTCCTGAAATATAGCTAAAATGTATAACTTAATTTTTTGTTACACATCATTTGTTCCTTGTAGAATCAAGATGCACTCTATTTTCTGCATCTACTTAACTGTGCCACATGGAACTACTTCATTTGAAAATTTCTCAATTTCACTCTTAAAAATGCCACGAGAAATGAATGACATAGTTGCAAGTCAGAATCTATATTGGTGACAATGCAGATGACCTTTTCCTACTAATTATTTTTTAAAAATATGGTCTTCTTTAAGGAGGCTAAAGTTATCTCTATTAGTTAAATAACCTAGGCTTTAAGCATTGCATTGGCATACTTAGCTCCTTGGATGTACTATAGGAGCTATTATATTTTATAACAAAGGAACATCCTCAAATTATGATTCTAAGTAAATTACTTTCGAAGTATGGATCTTTTCATTATACAACTTAAATATGATGCAATGTTTTAATGAGTTTTATCCTGTATAATTATAAAGTGGAAATATTTTAAATTTTGATTTCAAAAAATTGCACCATATATGGTAAGTGTTTAGATAAGATTATATAGACCATCTATTGGCGTATGGATATGAGATAACTTATTAAGTAGGTATAAATAGTGGCATTAAGCAAAATCATTTTTTAGAAGGTTCCTATATTTGACATGTTGAGAAAAAAAGTTTAATTGTAAACTTATTGATGTAGGACAGCTTAGAGGTTGGGTGTTTAGGATATTTCGGTGGGTTAATAATAGGAATTGAAGGGTAGATTTCT
>JANZXR010054966.1:0-12657 GCA_027575705.1 Erythroxylum echinodendron | reverse complement strand
ACCGAACCCAACCAATTCAGTATATCCACAATTCCACATCCACTATCCAAATTCCAAATTCCAAAATCCCAGATCACATAACAACACAAAAAATACCATCCAATCTAAGTCTCCAACAGCCAACATAGTGCATCATCTAACCAAATCCATCTCAAATTCACAATCTAACAATTCTAAATTTCCAATCCAAGTATCCAACACAACAAAAATTTTAAGCATAAAATTTTCAAAATTAGAAAATAATTTTCAAACTTCGGGTCTTGGACGGTTGGACCTCTTGGTGTGTGGGTTTTCGGATTTTTGGCACAGGTGACAGGTCAGACACCTTCTCCGGTGGCTTCAGACGCATCTCCAGTGGCGTCAGACGCGTCTTCAGTGGATTCGGGTGGAGAACTTGGTGGCCTCTTCGGATCTACGTGGAGGTATGACGATGAAGGGAGGAGCACTGGCTGACAGGAGTGAAGGAGGTGAAGGCGAGATAGAGCACTGGCGGCAGTGAGGCTGGCGGTGACGGTGACTGTGACGGTGACGGTGACGGTGACGGTGAGGCGGGTGGCACGGGGATGCAAGAGGAGGCGGTGTGGCACAGAGAGAGAAGAAGAGAGGAGAGGCGGCAGATAGTGAGAGACGAAGAAGAAGAGTCCGGGTGGGGTTTAGGGTAAAATTTTTTCCAATTTTACATAATGGTCACCAACTTTTAAACTTTTACGGTATCGGCCGATATTGACTGGTACCGACCGAAAACCATCAGTACTGGTCGGTATCTACCACCGATACCGATGGCTATAAGTATCGTATCGGCCGATGTCCAGAACGGTACGGTACCGAATTCACTGCTCATCTCAACTATATCTTAATCAAAACATAAAGGTTTGGCCAGGAAACTAGCTAGGTAACTCAACCATATAATGGAATAGTATTCTAAATGGTATATTATGAAAATTGATCCAAATAAGGATATACTTAATTTTCAATATTTCTAGGTCTAGATATATCTCCTTTTTATTAAAAAAATTGGTTTGTTATTAACATATTAGGATCCTAAATCCTGAATCTTTAACAAATTGGTTTTTAAATCGAATATGGAGATGAAAAGATCATCCTTCTTTATACTTATTTTTATTTGAGTCTTTGTTAAGAGTTCTTTGATATGCTTGTTAGGAATAATGATATGATAGTTGTAGGTTGCATGATGTTTTAGTAGGTATTTTAGTATGTTTTCAGTTGTTAATTGATTTATGCATGCTTAGGTTTAGAATTATGTGTGTTAGTTAGATATTTGTGTTTTCAGTGTTATGTGGGTTAGAGCATGCTATTGAGCTTTAATTTTATATGTTTGAGGTGATTTGATGTGCTTTTCAGTTTTTGAGATACGATATCGAAGAACGGAGAAGATTTGTAAGAAGCCTAGCGGAGGACTTAAGGCCACAATCATGACAAAAGCAGGTATGACAGGGCCATGATCATGACAGAAGCAGTTTTTAAGTGCCACGATCGATTAGGGGTAGGTGCAATGATAGGTATAGGAACTACCTCCAAACTCAACTTTTCGAGTGTTATTTTGAACATTTGGGCCCTAAATGGAAAAACACTATAAAAGAAAAAGAAAGGAACCATAAATATAAGCCTTCATTTGACGCTTTGGAAAAGCTATGGAAGATGAAAAAGGAAGAGAGAGGAGGAGAAAGAGAAAGTGGAGCTTCTGCTGCTTCAACCTCCAGTCCTCCCACAATATTTTTCTTCTTTCCATCTTTTATTTTGTTCATTTAATGTATGAGATGGAATTGATGTTGTTGAACCTTGGTTTATCGATGTTCTAACTTCTTTTACGAATTTACACTTAATTTAATGTTAATCTAGTTGCTTTTGTTGTTAATGATACTGTGTGTTGTGATTATTTATTATAATTGCATATTTCGATAATAAATTGAGAGAGTGAACCAAATACAAAATGATTAGGGTGGTTAATAAGAGTTAAACAATCTAATAGACCACGCAAATAATCAAATCGGTAATTATACAGAGAGAGATCTTGTGTGAGGACTCGATGTTTTATTGGAACACTTAAGAAATAATTGGGTTGGGTTGTTTTATTAATCAAGAGATTACATGTTCGGTATCTCAACTTAATTAAGGTTTATGATTTAGGGTTTAGTGAATACAACGAGAGAGAGAGTAATCCACCCTTCGAAAGTTTAGGACCGACACTACATAACACAAAAGTGACTAAGTTAGCATTGATAATAGGATAAATCCCCTTTCTCATAATTTGTTAATCTTCCTTGCTGGAATTTCAATTGTCAATTGGTGGCGCTGAAATTTGATTCCTTACATTAATTTAAAATTTTCATTTCAATCACTCCATATTTGATTGTTTACTTTTCTGTTTAGTTTTTATTCTCATTTTAATTACACTTTTAGGCCTTAGACAAATTAGGATTCTATTAGTTCACTAATTCCTCATGGGATTGACACCTCATATACAGTTACAGAATATTAAGGGTTTTATAAGATTAAAACTTGCTAAACAAGTTTTTGACGCCATTGTCGGGGAATTAGTTAGGATTAGTTGGATTCCTTTAGTCTAAAGAATTTTCTCCCTTCTTGTGTCATTACAATTGCATAAACACAAGAGTTACTCAAAGTTTAAGCCAAATCATTAAATCCTTAGCACTTAATATCACCTATTTGAAACGAGCAATTAGAGGAGCAAGATGCCAAGAAGAAGAAATTGAAGAACCTATGGCAAAATAATTTCACTAAGAATTTGATCAAAGAGGAAACCAAGGAAATCATCTGTGAACCTTTATAGACTTCATAAGACCGGGGTTCATCGTTGCAAATTATGGTATGACTTGACTGCCAGTTCAATCAGCTTTATTTGAAATTAAGCCTACCCTACATCTTGCAAACAAATGTATAATTCTACGGGTTGACTAATATGGACCCTAACGCACATATAGTAAATTTATTAGAAATATGTGATACCTTCCGATATTATGAAATGTCGAAATATGCTATTAGGATAAGCCTCTTCCCCTTCACACTAAGGGATAAAGCTAAGGTATGATATCATTTGCTAAATCTTATAAATGTCATAACTTAGGAGCATTTGGTGCATGCATTCCTAGATAAGTACTTCCCTCTCACTAATACTACAAAATTGATAAAGGAAATAACAAATTTCCAACAAAGTGATGGGAAGTCACTTTGTGAGCCTTGGGAATGGTATAAGGATTTGCTAAGGAGGTGCCCATACTATAACCTACCAAAGGAATTCCTATTATAAACCTTCTATAATGGTGTTAACCCATTTACATGAGGCACCATAGATGCGACATCTGGTAGATCTTTAATGAGGAAGACGATTGATGAAGTGGAGGATTTGTTGAAGGAAATGGCAAGTAATAGTTGTCTTTGGATGATGGACAGGAGTGGACAACATACAACCCTTTGCGAACAAAAAAGGGCTTTAGCTATTAACTTAATCACGAAAATGCAAGCTAAGATTGATGACTTGACTCGACTGTTAAATAATATAAACCCTCTTCCTCAACTTTTGTGAAAGCCATTCAACAAAGATGTTGGCTGTGTGGATAAAGTAATCATAACACCATTAATTGCTTTCTGATGAAAGAATATGAATCGGAACAAGTTAACTATCTGTGAGCGCAATTTGGTTAAGTATGGGGGATCAACCCCTACTCAAACACATATAACCCTGGGTGTAAAAATCATCTGAGCTTCTCCTGGTTAAACATAGTGGGAGTTTAATTCCGACCTCAAGGACTACATGGTTTCCAACAGGAGAAACCAAACTCAATGGACTCTAACTTAGATATTATTTTAGAAAAGATTGGGGGAATTGAAGATGCTCATAAGAAGCTAGAAGGAAAATTTGAACAAGTAATAAAGAACCACGCCTCCTTTGTGCATAATTTAGAAGTCCAAATGAGCTAATTAGCATACGCGTTGTCGACATGAAGTGCAGGAACCCTTTCTAACAATACTGAGATGAATCCAAAGGAAAGAATAATGGTAATCATCTAGGTTGATGAAGAAAAGCCCAATTAAGTTAAAGATAATGAGGAAGAAGAAAGGTGAAAGATCAATAAAGGTTAAATATAACTTGGTTGAAATTAAGAAATATCAACCTTTGATTCAGAACTAAATGAAGTTCTAGATATAATAGAGTAATTAAAAGCATGACTCACTCGTGCGGAATCTATAAAAGAGAATCTGGAGATTGAATTGTTAAGCAAAAAAAGCTCCATTGAAGTGATAACATTACCACAAAGCGAGATGATCCGTTAGATTTTTACATCCTATATACTATTGGTAGTGTCAAAATAAATTAGGTGTTTGCAGATCTAGGAGCTAGTATAAGTATGATGCCTTATACCTTGTCTAAGAAAATGGAGTTTGGTGAAATAACACCCACCAGGATGCGTGTTCAAAAAACTGATAAATCAATCCACCATCCTAGAGGTGTAGTTAAAGATGTTCTGCTTAAGGTCGACAACTTCACTTTTCCCACAGATTTTGCATTCTTAGAAATAGAAGAAGGTGTGGAGACACCTATTATCCTAGGGAGACCATTTTTAGCCACCTCCCTGTCTATCATAGACGTTGATAGGGGAGAACTGACTCTGAGAGTGGGGGATGACAAGGTGTCATTTATGGTGTCTAATTTTAAAAGCAATTCTCTCAATTATGTGGATGTTATAAAGAGTAATGAATTTTGTGAAGAAGTTAAGAAAGGTTATACTTGTAAGGACTTATTAGAACAACCATGAGTCCAGAAAAAGAATCAAAAGAAGAACAAAAAGAAAAAAAAGGTGGTAAAAAGCATAGTTTGACAGCTTAAGTACCATTCACCAAAGTTATAGTGGTGGTACCATCATATGACCCGTTTGAACCACCATGAGCATTCAAAGAATATTGAGCTAACAACGATAAACAGAGCGCTACATGGGAGGTAACCAATGATTTTTAAGTTTTAGTTGTTCACCATTCATATTAGATTAGTTTTCCAATTCTGTTTGTGTGTGCTTTTGAAAGAAGTTAAACACCTTGAGGAAAGCAAGCATAAGTATGACTTGAGAATTCTTACTTTTCTTTTTTTCATAATGGAGGAGAATGGTTTGGAAAAGGAAACAATGAGGTGATGATGCAATTATAAGGTGTGGAAGGACCTCGAGAGTGAAATGAGGAAAACAAACAAAAATTGAGAAAGAGAGCAGGAATTTCTAGGGTTACGAGCATGGCTGACTAGACCATGATCATGGTTTACGGTAGGGCAATTAAGGGACATGCAATTCTTAGCCCCTACCCTAACCTATATGTTTACACTCACCCTCACTTTTCCTGCACATATCATTCTCTAACTCCCTCTTTAAAACAAATAAGTCAATTCCATCTTACTTCTCTTTACAACCATCCTTAAAGTCTTTATCGCTCTTTAAATTCCTAACATCTCTCATCCCAATGGGACCGCATATTAAGCAAACGATCAAGCGAACTCAATCGAAGGGCAAAGTTCAGGTGTCGAGCTGCGGACAAAGTAATCGGATTGTGGAGTACCCTTTTCGATTTCCTCAGAAGAAGGAGGTAAAAACTTCCAACCTTAGTCTAAAAGAAATTGTTTTGTCTAGATGCTTAGATTTTGATAACATTAGAAGGAATTGGATTGAGAGAAAGAGTTGACACATTAGGAGGAAGAATCTAATAGGAATGGTTTAAGCACTTTAACTATGTTATTTATGAAGAACTCACCCTATAATTTTTCACCTCTCTTTAATATAAGCTTAGTAACTATAAGGATATGTGGTTTCTGTTACTAGGTCAACCATATAGTAAAATTATGAAACTTTGTGTAAAATTGGGGGATTCTCGTAATCGATCATAGTAGACCGACATGAGGAATTTTGTGCCAACTGTTATTGGAATGAATTGAATGGGCTGGATAACTTTAACTCTAAGAATGCCCACAATAACATCATTCATAGTCCTGAACGCTTGTCATTACACAAGTTTATGTGTCAAACCGTGTTTGATAAAATTGAAAGTAACAAGTGTTTGGTCAAAGAACTTTTCTTGTTATGGCGCATAAATCATAGTGTCAATGTTTGCAACTTGGACAACATCTTTAATGCTATTATTGCTACCCTAAAAAAGAGAAGCAATAATGAGGGCACATGATACTTAGTTATAGCTATTACAGAGTATTATGGTGTCAAATGTGATGGACTAACTGTGTATCTTCCTAAACTTCTTAACCACAAATATGGTTATAGGATTGAGAATATGAGCTACAGAAAAAATTACTTTCATCTATGTAATTTAAATGTTTTTAAATACAAAAACAAACATGAAAAGATAAAGAAATAAATGTAAAATAAACTAATTCGAAACAAAAATATACAAAACACCAACTAAAATCAAGAACAAAAACTAAAGACCACACCCCCCCGAAAGTGACGCCAAAATTGATATAACGTGTCATAACACTACTCAAAATAACTAGAACTGCAACTATAGCAATGGTGAGTCTAGGTCGATCCCACAGAGAGTGTGTACAAAGCTTTTGAAATGAAATCAATTAGGTTTTAGTTCATCGGGTTTTTGGTTTAATTTCAAATAAGAAAATAAAATGAAACTAAACTAACAAAAGCAAATTAATGAAAACATTCAAAGATGATGAAAAGTGATGAATACATTAGGGACTCAGTCATCAATTCGATCTTAGCCTACACAAAATTAAACATACTTCATTGAATTTTTTTTCTCATACCTCTCCTAGCAACTATTATTCGTAAGTTAATGATAAACTCTATTAACCCTAATTTTCCCTTCGGTGGTGTTTAATTAAGAGATGCACATTAATTAAACCTAGCTATCAAACAACATAGGATACGATCTCTAGATTTAACTAGATAGCTGCATTACGAATTTGGAAAACAGATTAATCAAGGCAATAACCACACAAGCTCTGGTTATTTAAATTAGGTTATGTTATTCCTAATAATTCAACACCAATTAGAAACACAACAATTATAGATTGTATCCCTAATGATCTAAAATCATTAGTTAATACAATGAATATTAACATAACAATTATGGATTATATTAAAGATTCTAGCAATATCTAAACATAACAATTATGGATTATGTTCAAGATTCTAACGGTGGGTTAATACATAAACAATATAACAATAATGAGAATAAAGATCCTACATGCATGAAAACCCAAATCCATAAGCATAAATTAACATAATCAATCCCCTAAGAGAGAAAGAACAACAAAAATATTGAAAGAAATGCTTAACTAGGTTCTTTGGCGTCAATATCACCTCCGAACTAGGTGGGGAAAGCCCAGCCTTCTATGGTCTTCAAAGGATGAGAGTTCTACCCCTTTGTCACCTCCTAAAACTCCTAAATCATTTTCTCCAACTTTCTTAAAATTTCTACTGTCAAAACGATTTATTTATACTCAAAACTAGGTTTTCAGGTAAGCTGGCAGCATTTCATGAGTGTGCATATGTTGTTCATGACCATGCATATGAGTTACAGGCATGTATGGTGGTTTCATGCCAATGACAAATTAGCCATGGGCGTGTATGGTCGTGAATTGTGATGTTATGCCTTCACCTGATTTTTTACAATGTAAACTCTTCATCTTTATGTATTTACTCTATTCTTTATTCTTCTTATTCGATGAACACAAGTGAGTGTGAATCTTAAGAAGATGGCTTAAATATAGTGCTTTCAACTCACTTTAACTCTTTCTCTTCCGAATTATACCTAAACCAAATATGAACTAAAGTGAATGTCTTAAACATTTCATATCATTAAACACTAAGTTTTATGGAGTAAATGCATAATCTATTAAGAACATATCATACCTCATGGGGTAATGAAGTAAACTCGTTAATAAATGTGGATGGGTTTGAAAGGGAGACTAGTTTTATGACAAATAATATGGGTACAACTGAAAATCCTTACACCCAGATGGTTTATGATGTAGTCGTTTATAACGTTTAGGCAAATATAGAAAATCTTGAAGAAGAACCAAACTCAAAGGCAAAAAAGTTTTTTAATTTACTCAAATCAACTGACCAAAATTTATGCCCAAATTATGAGAGCATAACTCAGTTATCTTTCAATTTCTCGAATATTGAACATAAAGTCTGAAGGGTATATTTCTGACAAAGTTTGTATAAAATTCTTACTTGGTATAATGAATTATTGCCTCCTAATCATACAATAGTTGATAATTTCTTCATATTGAAGAAACTTATTAAGAGTCTTGGTTTGTCAGTTGAAAAAAATTGATCGTTTTAATTTATGCGGAATTACAAGAGTGCAAATTTTGTGGTCAATCTAAGTTCAAGCCTAGAAAGCGTACTATGAAATAGAAATTAGTACTTTAGAAGTAGATGTATTATTTCCAACTAACTCTGAGACTTCAAAGACTATACCCTCTGATGTTATTTCATCTCAAATGAGATGACATAATTAACATGAAGAGCAAAGTGGAATAATGATCCATTCATATGATGCACTCTCATGGAAACATTTTAATAACACCCATTAAGGGTTTGTAGTCGAAAGTCAAAATATTAGGTTGGGATTATCGACAGATGGATTCCAACATTTTGGTAAATCTAACCAAGAATATTCATCATGGTTAATCATAATTATTCCTTATAATTTGCCCCCATAGATGTGTATGAATGTGGAATATATGTTTTTAACGATGATTATGCCAGGACGATAAATCCAAAGCATAAAATTGATGTATTCTTACGACCATTAGCATCTGAATTGCATCATCTTTAGGAATTTAGTGTTAAGACATAAGATGTGTCTCTTAAACGTTTTTTTTATTGAAAGCAACTTTGATATGGACTATTAGCAATTTTCCTGCATATGTTATATGGTCTGGATGGAGCATTGTAGAGAAATTAGCTTGTCCTTATTATAGCAATGATTCTTACATGTTTTATCTTCTTAAAAGGGCCAAAACATCTTAGTTTGACAACCACAGGAAATTTCTTCCTCCAAATCATCCATTTAGACAAAATAAACAAAAGCTCATTAATAATAGAATGGTACAAACACCTTCTCCCCTCGTAAAATTACTGATGAGATATTCCAGGAGATTGATGAGTTAGGTTTGCTGAAAGTTATGAAACTTGAAGCTGAAGAAGTTAATAAAAGCATTAGTAAAAAGTTTGGTTGGAAAAAATGAAGTATCTTTTGGGATTTGCCATATTGGAAAACTAATTTGATACATCATAATCTAGATGTGATGCATATTAAAAAATATTTTTGACAATTTGTTTAACACCATAATAAACATTGAAGGGAGGATAAAGGACAATGCATAATTACAAGCTGATTTGAAACTTTTTTGTAGAAGGAGCGGGTTAGATAAAGATCTTCAGATGGGTAAAATCCAAAAGCATGTTACACTTTGTCCAAAAAACAAAAGCAAATTTTATATGAATAGTTAAAAAGTCTAAAGTTTCCCAATGATTATATTTTGAACTTGGCAAGGTGTATATATATATAAGGAAGTACAAATTATTTAAGATAAAAAGTCATGATTGTCATGTGTTTATGCAAAGGCTAATTCTAATTGCATTTTGGGAGTTACTACCATATAAGGTTTAGGAAATTATAACAGAATTAAGTCTATTTTTCAAAAGCTTAATATCATTTGAAATAAAGTTAGCTGAAATGGAAAAATTAGAAAGGGAAATTCCAATTATCTTGTACAAATTATAAGGGATTTTCCCTCCAAGCTTCTTTGACTTATGGAGCATCTACCCATACATTTAGCACATAAGGTGAAACTTGTTGGTTCAGTTCAATATCAGTGGATATATCCCTTTGAGAGGTAATTATAGTTAATGTTTAAATAAAATTTACAACATGTTCTAATCACATAATTTTAATAACCCTATTTGTAATGTAGGTATTTACATCACTCGAAGAAAATATAAAAAACAAGGCTATAGTTGAAGGTTCGATATGTAATGCTTATTTAGTGGAGGAAGCAAGTATAGTTTGTTCACATTATTTTAAGTTGCATGTGAACACAAGAGAAAGAAAAGTTCCTCGTAATGATGATGGGGGAGAAACGGGTGATGATGATGGTAACTTATCCATTTTCATATATCTTGGACGAGCATATGAATGATTAACAAGAAGAATGTTAACAGAAGAACGAATAAAGGCTGCCTATGGTTACATTTTATTGAATTGCCAAGAGGTTCAACCTTTCATTCAGTATGTTTAAGTTAATTTTCAAATTGATTACATAATAATGCTTTTAGATTATATGAGGAATGGTTACGTGAGCTAATGCCTAAAAAGACGTAGGATGGTATTAATAAAAAAGTTAAAAGACACTTTCCTCAATGGTTCGAGAAAAATGTAAGTTTTCATTTACAATAATTGAAAATTTTGGATTATCATATCAAAGTGTTTAAGTGACATTATAATATTTAATATTATAAAAAAGTTTTGATATAGGACTTAGAAATTCCAATGGAGAACAAGTTCCTATGTGATCTTGTGAGAGGAACTTTGCAAAATGTTAAATCGTATTTGATGTATTTTGTTAAGGGATACAAATTTCATACAGAATATCATGGTCATAGTATGGCAACAGTAAATAGTGTGGTTTGCATATAGGGAGAATTGATGAATTACTATCGTAAAATTATTGAGATACTTAAAACTGAGTACCCCGAATTGCCAATAAAAAGGAGTGTGATATTCAAATGTGAATGGTTTTATCCAACTCCTAATGTTGGAACAAAAATGTACAACCAATATAATCTACTTGAAATCAACCAATGAAGAAGATTTAGAAATTTTGAACTTTTCATTTTAGCAATGCAAGTGACACAGGTGTATTATGTCCCTTTTCCCAGCTTAAGACGAGATAAGTCAGATTAGTTAATCATTTGCATAGTAAAACCTAAAGGTGTTTCTGAATTATATGGGAAAGGAGAAAAATAAGATAATTAAAAGTGAGGCATTTTAAGAATATGTTCATGAAATAAATGCATGTTTAACATATGATGAGAATGAACCTTTGAATGATCCAAATAATGAATATATTGAAATTTCATTTGGAGAGGATGAGGAATCTATACAGGGGGAGAGATTTGAAGAGGAGTTTGACTTTGTTCTAATTAGTTAGAAAATGAAGATGATGATGATTTTGATTTACAATTAAGTGATGATAGTGATTAATTTGTGTAAGTAATAGAATATTGATAAGTGTGAATTGCATCATATTTTAAGTGTTAACTTAATCTTTTAGTATGTGTTTAGGTTAGAATTGTGTTAGTTTGTTAATTAATTGTGTTTAAGTATTTTTATAGGTTAGTACAAGTCTTTAAGCTTAATTATTATACCTTTAAGGTAACTTGATGCGTTTGTTAGTGTTTCAAGGTCAACATCGAAGAAAAGAGAAGTTTCGGAGACACTCAGGCCAAAACAACCGCCACGATCGTGACACAATAGGCCACTATCATGACAGAAGTACTAGAGTCAGCCCACGATTATGGCCTATATACCACTATTATGACATAATCCTAGGACATGGCCCACGATCAGGGCCTGATTGCCATGTTTATGGCCTGTAGGGCCATAGTCATGGCCTGCGTCGGGCGGACGTGCAGATACTCAAAAACGTCAAGTTTCGAAGGAGTTTTTGGACCTTTCGAACCTTAGAAAAACCCTAGGGCTGCCCAAAACACAAAAAGTATATAAAGAATAAGATAAAAAAGATGAAAAACCTTTTGCATTAGCCACTTTGGGGAGAAACCGTAGAGAGAACTGTTGAGAGATTGAGAAAGAGAAGAAGGAAGAGAGAATTAGAGAAGAAGCCAATATCGACATACTTCCTAAATTTGGAGTTTTCCGATGTCGCTGCCTCCCATCTCTGTTTAGAATCATATTTCCTGTTATTTCCTTTTTATTAAGAGTAGTAGTTTGATGATAGGATTGTGAATGCTAAGATATTCTTTACTCACCTTCGGATTTTTTGATCTTTGATTTAATAAAATCTGATTGTTTTATGTTTATTGGATTTATTATGATTGCATAATTTGGCAATAGACTGAGAAAGTGAATTGAATGAAAAATAATTAAATTGGGCTAACGAGAGTTATGTGATTTAATAAGAATAAGAAATTAATCAAATCGATAATTGTGTGAAGAGAGATTTCATATAGGTTCCTGATAATTTATTGGACAACTTCTGATCTAATTAGGGTTTTGGATAGATTGTTAATTGAGAGATTGCAATTTTCCATAATCTGATTGGGGTTTATACTTTTAGGGTTAATGGTTATAACTCGAGAGAGAGTAATCAACCATGGGATCGTCTAAGACCAATAATCTAATAATTCATAATCAATTAGGTTAGCGTTCAAGATAGGTAAAAATTCCCCTTTCTCTCAATTGATTGTAACATCCAGTTTCCATAGAACGGGTCGGACCAGAGAAACGGGTCCAAGTGTGATAAATCAGAGAAATTAGAACAACACATCTCATGCTCATGCATTTGTGAACAGTGATATGTGCATATGAAAATATCTGTACATGCATTCATGACATTTTCCCGGTATAAGT
>JANZXR010054915.1:0-12660 GCA_027575705.1 Erythroxylum echinodendron | reverse complement strand
AGAAGTAATATGAGTTGAAGAATATCCTCTGTGTTACTGTTCACAGACTTCCTCTGTGTTACTGTTCACAGAGTATCGTTTGTGTCACTATTCACAGACTTCCTCTGTGTTACTGTTCACAGAGTATCGTCTGTGTTACTGTTCACGCTATCGTTTGGGTTACTATTCATAATTATCTTCTGCCCTATTTTTGACCCTTCAGAAGATAAAACTGGCCTTCGAGATCTTCATGAAAGTTGTAGCTCTTGAAGTTCTCTTTCAATCTATTCAAAGAAACCCTAGTTTGGATGCCTGTAAGAAAAGTTATACTAATAGCCCCGAAGCAGGTATATGTGTAAAGTGTGGACTCACCAATGCTGATTCTTAAGGTATTCAGGTTAAAAGGGATAAATGGACTAGTCGACTACCATCGTCATAGTTGACTATTCTAAAAGATGAGCTGAGCCTAAAAAAGGGGAGTTTTAAGAAGACAATTCGATAACGATAAGTCTTATAATTTTCTGAAGGTTAGACTTCGGAAACGGAGCCTAACATATATGCTCTATGTCTAATTGGAACATTGTTGATCAAAGGATTGAATTATACAAAAGATATTAGTGGAAAGGTTAATCGAAAAAATAACTTAGAGTATATCTAAGAAAGCTCACATAATGCACCTAATAATCAAATCCTCTAGAGGTAGGATAAGATAACAAAGAATAAATATCTCCAAGCTTTAAATTCTCACTCAATACCAAAGTGAAAGGCTAGAATCAATTGGTTAATAGAAGGTGATATATGCTTTAGTTTTTTCTATAAAGCCATAATTACTATAAGGAACACCAACAAAATAAACTATTTACATATTAAAAAGGAAGTAATGGTGTGGAACATGCTTATATTAAGGAAGTGGCAAGTGACTATTTCAAAAGTATATTAAGTGCTTCTGTGCCGTCTAAGACTTGTCAACCTTCCTAAGACCTATGATTTTTTAGGATTAAGTAGCCTTTCTAAATAGATACTTTTGATAGGAAGACATAGAGCTAAGACTCAAATCCTTGAACCCATACAAATCCTAAGATTTGATGGGTTTAATGGTAACTTCTTTAAGCATTCATAGAATTGGATCAGAACCTTAACCTTTAATTCTATCTTAGAATTCTTTACAAGAAATTCTCTCCTAGCTACCATTAACCAACCCTACATCACCCTTATTCCAAAATCCTATAATCCTAATAATATGAGTGACTTCATACCCATTTCTTACTATAATACCCTTCACAAACTAATCTTAAAGATGTTTGTGACTAGGTTGAAACCTATGCTTCCTAATCTCATTTATAACACTCAAGAAGTCTTTATTCATAGTAGGTGCTTGGGGATATTTAATAGTTTCTCAAGACTCTGTAATGGCTATATAAGGAAAGGAACTAGAGAAATGTATGTTATTAAATTTGATTTAAGAAAAGCATTTAATTCTGTTAAATAGGATTTCCTTATTTAATAAATGCTTGTTTTAAGATTTTATTACAAGTTTGTGAACTAGATTCACCAATGTATATTTAATCCCTCCTATGGCATTATAGTGAATGGTGTCTGAATGGTGAACCTACTCATTGGTTCAAAAGTAGGAGGGACATAAAACAAAGAGGCCCACTCTCTCCTTATTTGTTCCCATTTATATGGAAATACTAATTCAGGTTACAACATATAACATAGCATAAAACACAAATTTTTATTATCACTTGAAGGGAAAGAGATTTAGGTTATTTAACTTAACTTTTGTTAATGATTTATTATTATTCTATAAATCTAACACTTCATATATTATAGTTCTAATCAACTCAATTCATCAATTTAGTGCTTACTCTATAGTGCAGACTAATCTAGACAAAAGATGTTTCATGCTCTTTATGTATACAATTAGACTTGAAGCCTAACTGGGATCTATTACCCTATAAAATTAGTGAAACCTCCTTTCACCTTCCTTGGTTTTCCCATTACCAATTCCAAGCCTATTTACAAGGATTATATGCATCTCATTGAGCAGATAGAAAAGAAATTAAGGAAATGGTGTAATAAGGAACTTAGCTTTACTAATAGACTTCAGTTGATACAATCGGTAATGAGTAGTGCATAATAACTACTAGATATCCCACCTAATATTATCCTAAAAGATTGCAAAGGATGTTAAAAGATGATAAGGAGTTTCCTATGGAATGTAGATCTTATGAGTCCATTAAGGCTAAAGTAGCATGGAGGAGTGTTTCTTATCCTAAGAAGTAAAAGGGACTTGTTTAAATTCCATCCAAATCTCTAGCAAGTTCCTCCTATTAAAAAATATGTTGGAAACTCCTTGTAGAAAAAATTATTGGTCTAATGGGTGATAAAAAGCACTTATAAAACTAAAGTTTTTGGGAAGTGAAATCTAACACTAATACCTTATAGATATAGTACAAGTTGCTCAAAATTAGAGTTCTACTTATCAATGCCTTTAAAAGCATCATAGTTAATAAGGAAAACACCTTACTATGGTTTGAAAAATAGTGTGAAAGGGGTCCTTTATATCTCTATCCAATACTTTATCATCTGAGATAAATGTTGAAGCCTAAGGTCAAAGTAAATGATCTTACAATAAATTAACAATGGAAGCTTAGCTTGAGAGGCTTTGAGTGGCTAGCAAATACACTTCTTAGATATAAACTAAAACCTATGCTTAATGATAAGGTGATCTAGACCCTTCATTCCTCATGGAGCTTCACTAATTCCTCAGTTAGGACCCTCTTCTTGCCTCGAAGAAATGAGGTAGACTGGCATAAAGTTGTATGGTTCACTGTTAACATTCCTCACTATGCCTTCATCTCTCGGTTTGCTTTTAAGAATAAATTATCAACACTTGACACACTAAAAATATCTCTCTCTATTGAGACTAGATGTTCATTATGTTTATGTACTATAGAGACAAGAGATCACTTACTTTTCTAGTGTTCTTATACTAATCCTTTATAGGGAAAATTCAGTTACATTTGTAATGTTCAAACTTAGTCGATCAGTTGGTCAAATGCAAGCTCCCTGCTGATGATTCCAAGTTGCCAAACTTAAAAATTTTGTGGTGGAATTTACAAAGTAAGGGAAGAAACGAGTATGAGGAGATTTTTTTTTAAAATATTGTTATTGTCTCAATTTCTGCCTACAAAATTGGCCAAGATTAAGGAACATTTCTTGCTTACCTTGAGGAACACAAAGTTAACCTTGATAGTGCTCAGAGATGGGGAATAACTAATTTCTTAGTCTGACTAGAATGACTAATATATGAAAGCAAAATCTATGTACTTCCCTAGCTTGATTACTATGTTGCTCAACTTTCATTTCCTAATTTCTTACTTAAGATGTTTTGATCTCCTTATAATTACATACATTTGCTCATGTGCATTTTGCAAGGCTTAGCCTTGTTTTGTAATATATTTCCTTTAATTTTTTACAAAAACTAATTGTGGAGAAGTAACATGATTGGACTCAAATAGAATAGACATTAATTTCATACTATATACCTAATCAGAAAATTATATGATAAAAGGATTGAATTATAAGAAATGGCTTGTCAAAACCTTTTTGACATTCTTGAATACTTGAGTGGTCATGATGCATTGCTAAATGTCAATCTTGATCTTTGGATATAAATCGTTTAATTAAATAATTAAAGACAAATTAAAAGAGTTTAATTTTTCTAATCCTAAATATGATTTAAAGTTATAGTTTATATCTATTGCTTACATATTTGGGAACCTAATAGGTTACATATAAAGAATGAGTTGAAGTGAAAAAAGTATTTTAAACAAGTTGGATTTGATTGAAATGTTTGAGAAACTTTATAATTACATATAAGAGATTTAGTAAATAAGGATCAATATGAGATATTGGATCTCATTTGGAAATAACTAGTATTTAATTAGAATTATTTGTAATTCTAATTAAATTTTAATTTATTTAATAATTAAATTATAATTAAGTTACTATACCCAAAACTTTTCATAATAGGCTTAGACTCTATGGGAGTTAGGACTACTTGCCTAACCTTCTTTGTAACAATGGCAAAGTTCTCTCAAAAAGTTCTGTGGATACCATTAGAGGCTAGATAATTGTGACACTATAGTGGTTGAAATGAGCTAAAAATGGTTCGAAGAAAATGACAAAAAAGGATCAAGCTTCATAATAAATACAAATTAAGATTCATTCTTTATTATTATTTATGTGTTAAATATTTATAGAATTTGAGAGATCTTAGTTTTCAAGAAATCATAGGAAAATTTTTCTTGATTATTCTGCCACGCCTAAGGTCGGATCATGCCCCTAGTTCTCAACATAGAGTTAATTTCTCTCTATTCTAGGTTGTGTTAAAGTTTTTTTTTGAAAATAATAAATGTTATTAATAATAGATATTGAAAGGAGTAAAAAATCAATTGAGATGTGAGAGTATTATCCTATTACAATCTTTACAAGATAATGTAAGAAGGAAGGACAAAAGAGAGAGTTATAAGAGTTGTGGGATAACCATGTATCAAAATAAATTCCGATGTCTAAAGATGCTAAGATGTTAGTCGTGCATTACAGGTGTATTCACGAATCTCTCTTATTATGTTTGATTTTATAGTCTCCAATGTTGAAATTTAGTGTGTAAAATGTATGGAATTTCTTTCTCACCATAGGGTATATACATAAAGGCTCAATGCTAGAATATGTAAGCATTGATCTGGTTGCGAGCGAGTAGACTGTGCTGATAATTGTTGGAATTTTTCAGTGAGCGAGTTCCCCGAATCAATCCATAGACATTTTCTCTGAGTATTCTTCCATACAATGTTATTAAGGAGCTTGTAAAGAAAAGATGGTCCCTAGTTTCAAATTGAATTTGACATATGGAATAACGTTGATGAAAGTGTAAGTATAGTAATCGATCAGCAATCATCAGTTTATTTTAAATTGCCAGCCAAAGTATGAAAGAGAGTCAAGGAGTTAGTGAATTACTCTAGACAATTTTGTGCCAGTCAGCTACTAGGTGTCTTCTTCTTTGTAGTTCTTTAGTTGTTTTATTGGTGAGTGTGTGGATCGCATGTCTTTTCCAATAAAAGATATCATTAGAATTTAGACTTGGAAGGTAAGTTAGTTGTAGATGCATCGTTGATGTAGGAGTTACCAGGAATTATCATTGATGACTGAGTTCACCCGAGCATTGAGAGAAGAGGAAGGAGTTGGGTTCCTGCTAGTGATAAGTGAGCCATGCCCTGACCAACTATCATACCATAATGAAGCAAGTCTACTATTTCCAACTCTGCTTGTGAAATCAACTTGGACTATATCTCTCAAAGTCAGTAGTTGATTCAAGAAATATGAACGTGAGGTGCTTTTGATTATTTTCTAGATGCATCTACCTTGAAGGAAGTATGATTGAAGCCATCTAATCCATAATGGTCTTTTTTCAAGCAAGATCCACTAGAATCGATTGAGAATTAGGGCATGATTTGTTATTCTAGTGGATGAGATGTTTAATCCACCTTCCTTCTTAGGAAAGCACATATTAGTCCATTTAACCTTGGCAACTCCTTTGGATCCATCTGGATGACTCCATAAGAAACCTTTAAGCAGTATTTCAATAACTTTGACAATGTTTTGGGACAGAAAGATATGCAAACTCCAATATATATATATATGAAGAGTTAAGCATAAATTTCATAAGTTTTAACTTACCAGCAAAGGAAAGAGTTTTGTTTACCCATGAGCCAATGTGTTTCTAAATTTTTTCAATAAGTGGTAAACACTCAAGATAGTTGAGGTGCCCAGGAAGTCCCATGTACAAGAGAGGAGGATTAATAAACTGCATACCTATGCATTGTGCTATATATTATTTGAGATTAAAAGCCCTCTTAGAGACAAGAAAGTGATTTTTGTTGAAATTGATCTGCAGCCTTGAATAGTTGTTGAATGTAGTAAGGGCTTTCATGAATGTGTTAATAAAATTCATCTAAGTTTTGCAAAATAAAAGAAGATAATATTCAAAACCAAGGTTAGTTAAACCTATTTTCTTGCATTTTGAATGATATATGAATTTGGGATTATGCTTCATGTCTTGAAGGATGCTTCATTTCTTGAAGGATGATAGAGATGAGAATTTCTATGCTAACAATGAAAAGATAGGGGATAGGGGATCCCCCTATAGAAGACCCTAGCAACCTTGAAGTATGTGGTTGGAATACCATTGATGAGCACTAATAATGAAGATGAGGATATGCATTTTTTCATCTAGTTGATGAAAATGTAAGGGAAACCGAAATCTTCAAGTATTATCCATAGGAAATCCCAACTGATGCTATCAAAAGCCTTGTGGAAATCAATCTTGATGGTGCAGTTGGGAGAGTAATTCGATCTAAAGTAGCCATTTAGCAACTTGGACTCTAAGAACATTGTCTCCAATGTGACGATAATTAATATAAGCACCCTAACTTTCAATGATCAAAGGAGAAACATTTTTTTGCAATCGGTTAGCTAGGACTTTATAGATGATTTTATAGAGAAAGTTGATGTATGTTATGGGTCTAAAGTCTCTAAATATGGAAGGTTGGAAGTTTCGGGCAAATAAAGGCTCAGTTTATCTCTGTAAGAAGTACTCCATTGATAAAGAATTCCTGGACTATATGTTTCGCAAAAGATCCAGTAGTGTCCCGTGATTTTTGAAAAAATTATCCATTGAAATCATCAGGCCCTGGGGCCTTTTTGCCTTCCATATCAAATACAACTTTATAGATCTCATTAACATCAATAGGCTTGGTTAAAAAGTCTATATCCTAAGGAGACATTTGCTTCAAAGAAAGTGAGTTTAGAGCAGTAAGTGAAATAGCCGAAGTACTAGGTGTACCAAAAAGAACACTAAAGTACCTGATGACCTCTTTTTGTATATCATGGAGTTTATATAATGGTGAGACTATTGTAGGAGTGATAGAGTGGATTTTGTTGTGGTTATTTAATGCTAGAATTGAATTGAAAAAGAAGTTGGTACACTGATCCCTATCTGTGAATCAATAAACTCTAGATTGTTTTTTGAGTAAGGAGTCGTGGTTGTTAATAGCTTGCTTGTAGTTTGAAAGAGTAATTTCCTCCATATCCAGGAAAAACTAATCAGTAGGCTTCAAGGCTGTTTGTGATTGAACATCTCTGAGAGCTGATTAGCTGGACTGAATAGTTTTTACAGTGGAGCCTTTCTCAACTTTCAATATCTTAAGCTCATGTTTAATGAGTTTCAGCTTCTATATATAGCAATATCGCTTAGTACCTGCATAATGTTGGTATGCTCCTTGACTATAAGTTGCAAAAAAGCCAAGATCATGAACTAAATAATTGCTGAATTGGAAGGGATAGTATGCAATATGTTTTTAGAACAAACTATAAATAAGAATTAGGGTATGGTCCGAGAATAAGGGATCTTTGAAGTTTGCAAAACTATTAGGGAATGTATGCAACCACATATCATTAAAAAGTGCATAATCAAGTTTCTTTTGGATATTCCAAGTAGAGGCTTACTTATTAGAGCAAGTGAAAGAATGTCCAATAAATTTTAAATCAGTCACTCCAAGATCCTGAACATAATTTTTGTAATCTACTGAATAATTTTTTAATTTGCAATGATCCTGAGCTTCAATAATGTAGAGAATGGAGTTGAAGTCATCAATTATCATTCATGGTGTGTCAATGCTGCCTCTAATTGTGTGGAGATTGTTCCATAAACATCATATTTGAAACTCATAGCTGCTAATATAGATAAAGGAAGCAGTAATGGAAATATTTCCATAAAGAAAATGTTAGTGCATATGCATAGCTTACTCATTAGAGCCACAAGGTTCATGTTTATCTCATCCTTTTTCTAGTAAATGATAATTCTTACAAAAGCATAATGGCTATGGTTTAAAGCAAGTTCCATTGAGGACCTAGTATATATACTTTGTTCATGTTGTCCAATTTTATTTTAGTTTCAAGTAGAGCTATTAGTAATGGTTTTTGGTAAAAGACAAAGTCCCTTAAAGCCAAAATTTTTTAGGGACAGTTTATTCCTCTCACATTCCAAGTAAGGATTGACATATTAAGTTGAAGGGCTAGTACGACATTTATCTTGGGCCCTTTTTAATCTTCTCTAGTTCATTGTTTAAAATGTCTCACCATGGACTATTGCCTGGCTGTTGGAGTTACTAGTAAGTGACAAACATTTGGAAAATTAGGAGGTGTAGAGTGAAATGATGTGTCAATCAAGATTCCTGATTTAGGATTGTGGCATTTAGTGATAGCCAGAGGTGAGATTACAAATGCATATGTTTCAATTAGGGGACGATTCTCCTATCAGTTACTGCTGTTGATCAAAGAATCCCTATAGTAGCTTATTGTAAAAGGTTCCTAAGTTGGAGTGCCTGCTTCGAAAAGTAGAGCTAAGTTATCAACCTTTGGTTTGTCCCTTCCCTAGACAGAAGCAAGGAAAAGATCAAGAACGTTCATTACAACAATAGAGTCATGAGGAGTGAGGTGATTGTGAGTATTACCGTCTAAATAATGTTCAGACTCATCTAGACCCATCATTTCTTGATAGCACCCAGTTTTGAAAAGCTTCCTTATGGCTTGCCAAATCTTACTTTGGGACGTAAAAGAAGGCTTCCAATGATAGTATATAGCAACGATATCTTCCTATAACTTATTATCTTCACCTAACTACATGACGGTTTTTTCAGTAGGGAGCTCTTTTAGAAAGCTCAATATTGACAAATATTTTAGCATAACCTATTTGCTTCTTCTTTGTAGTATATTCGTCCAAATATAAGGGTTTCCTAAGATAACTTACTAACTAGATTAACCCCTAATTAGTCCAATTATTTAAGGGAACACTAAGGAAGTTGATCCAAAGGGGGACATTTTGCATATTGATGGAGTCAAACCGTAGGTTAGGCTACTGATAAGTGTAAATTGCATCATATTTTATGGCTTATTTTGATATGTATTTAATTGTTAATTCAATCGTTTAGTATGTGTTTAGGTTGGAATTGTGTTACTTTGTTAATTATTGGTGTTTAAGTGTTTTTATGGGTTAGTATAAGTCTTTGAGTTTAAATATTATATTTTTAAGGTACCTTGATGTATTTTTTATTGTTTCAAGGTTAACATCGAAGAACAAAGAAGTTTCAGAGACATTCAGGTTGGAATAATAGGCCACGATCGTGGGCTATATTTCATGATCCTGGTAGAAGCCCAGGATATGGCCTATAATTTCTTTGGACATGCAGACATTCAAAAACTTCAAGTTTTGAAGGATTTTTTAAACCTTTCAGACCCCTAAAAAATGTTAGGCTTGTTAAAAACCTAAAAGATATTTAAAGAACAAGACAAAGAAGCAGAAAGAAGGCTTTTGACATTAGCCACCTTGAAGAAACCGTAGAGAGAATTCATCAAGAGATTAAGAAAGAGAAGCAGGAAGAGAGAAGTGGAGAAGAAGCTGACTCAACATACTTCCCGGATTAGGACGTTTCCTAATGTCGCTACATCCCATCCTCCATTTCGATTGTATTTCCTATTTATTTTCATTTTTATCATTGTATAAAATTGGATTGAATAGTTGATGATAGGATCTAAATGTTGAGGATGTTCTAAACTCATCTTTGGAGTTTTATTCTTTATTTAATGAAATCTGATTGTTTTTATGTTTAATGGATTTATTGTGATTAAATTCTATGATTACATAATTTAGTAATAAACTAAGAGGTGAATCGAATGAAAAATAAATTAATTTGGGCCAACAAGAGTTAGGTGATTTAATAGAACAAGAATTAAATCAAATCGGTAATTATGCAAAGAGAGATTTTGCATAGGTTTCCGATAGTTTATTGGACAAATAGATTGTTAATTGAGATATTACAATTTCCATAATGTGATTAGAGTTTATAATTTAAGGTCAATGGTTATAACTCGAGACAAAGTAATCAGTCTAGGATCGTCTAGAACCAATAATATGGTAATTTATAATTAGTTAGGTTAGCGTTAAGAGTAGGTAAAATTCTCATTCTCTCAATTGGTAATTCTCTTAGGTTGATTTTTGGGGGTGTGTTCTGAAATTGCTGAATTATTAATATTTTTGTAATTGATTCTTAATTTGATTTGATTGATTGAATTGAATTCTCATTTTAGTTTCATTATATTTTGAATTTCTGTGATTTATTTTAGCCTTAGATTTTAGGATTAGATTATCCCTCCTCTTGGGATCGATATCTTAGGTACTATATGAACAAACTATGCACTTATGGATTATCGAGGGTATTTATTAAAACTTACACACATCAAATGCTCAATCGACTACCATAGTTGTAAAAAGATAAGATGATTGCCAAAGTGCCATGGACCATCTTCAAAAAGTTTCTGTGCTTCAGAGACAGTGGAGAAGATAAAAAGGATAATATTATCTTTTAAGAGAAAGACATCCATAAGACCTCTATGTTTCCATTGTTTGTTGGCCTGGCATTGAATGAGAGGAAAAATTGGTCAATGATTAAAGAAGAACATAATAATGGTTGATTCCTGACTCCTGACAACCTCTTAGAATGTTTCAAGCTCTGGAAAAATCATAAGTTTACCATCCAACTCCTACGGTAGGTTAAAGGTGAGGGTAGAGGTGAGTTGGTCTCCAACAACTTGATTCCATATTTTTTGGGTGGGAAGAGCAGTTGGAACTGGAGAGGAAGGAAAGTGTGATGGTGAGGGTTCAGAGTTAAAGGGTAGGGTTGGAAAATCAGAAGGGTGAAGGGTGGTCGTCTAACTTGAAAGGGAAGGGAGCAGGTTGGCAATGGGAGGCTCTGACAGGACAACTAGAAAAAACGGTAAGTATATGGGGAGAGAAAAAAGGTTTTAATGGGAATGACCAGAGAGCCCCTAGCAACAAGAAAACTAAGGACTGGCTAAGAAATAAGGAGTGGGGAAATCTAGTGAAGAGAGGAAGAAGATGGTGAAAGGAGCTGACAAGTGAGGGGAACCACAAAATGTGTTACCTGTGTTGAGACGTACCTAGGGCCCACCTTAATAAGGGCCCCACCTTCAATCCATTTGGATTTATTTAGCTAGTAAAGGAAGTTATTTAGCTTCCAAAGTTGAAGGTTAATGTTCACCTTCAATCTTGGAAGCTAAGGAAGCTATATTATCTCTGGTAATATATCAACTTCCAAAATTGAAAGTTAATATAACTGCTTCCAAGATTGAAAGTTAATGTTTAAAATTATGGTCTAAGAAATACACTCTTATTTCTTTTTATTTTCATTAACATATGAATATAGGTGTATTTCTTACACTATTTTTTTTGTCAACATATGAATCTAAGATACTTCAATTCCAAAATTGGCAGTAAAAAACTTTTCACGATTCTGTCTTTTAAATTTTGGGTGATAATTTAAAGATAATTTTTTATTTTTAATGTATTTTTAGCTAATTAAATATTTGAATATATTATAATTAATCTGTAATTTGTCATTAACATGGACATTATATTAGCATTTTAAATCATAACATTAATATTAAATGATATTGTGTTTATTTGTGTTTCTCCTTTTTTATTTTTAGATTATTTATTATTTATAAAAATTTAATTAAACATTAATAAATAATTTCATAGTTTAATTGTAAATTTCATTATACTTTGCCACAAGTAATGTAATAATTGTTAGATTTATGTTCTTGTAGAGGTTCACGTAAGTTTTAGTGATAATATGGCTAAATCAAATAATTTAAGTTACTCAATTCAAAGACTACATAAATGATTTCCTTTATTATAAAAATTTGTATAATTTTATTAAACATGTCGTGATAATTAAATAATAGTAAAAATTATTTGATAATTAAATAATATCGTAAGTTGTTGGATATGTTTGGTTGGTAGTTTATACATAGGTCAGTAGCGTCAGGTTACTACAGTTACCATTATGTCAATTCCTATAAAAGAAATTTTTTTATAAAAAATCACTAACATTAATTAAATTCAAAATTTACTAAAAATATTTGATTTAATTTAGACCTTTATCTAATTGTGCGACAAAATAATATTTAATCATTTCCACAACATACAAAATAGGATAATATTTGATTTGGCAAACTTAGAATAGTTAATAACTTAGAATATATTTACTATATTTCTTATAAGTATGTTAATTTTTTGTATTTCTAGAAATTAATGTTTTTCTATCATTAAAATTTTCTCTTTATTTTTCATTTTTAATAATTAGATTTTGCTATTTATTTTTTCCTTTGTCACATATATAATACTATTGATATATCTTTGTGATATATTTTCAAGTTATTAGTGTTTTGATGTGCCTACATACCTTATGTTGTTAGAAAAAGAGAAGAAGAATAGCTATTATGAGATTTTGTTATTCTCTAATCACGGGGAATAGCTAAAGACTACCACATCTTGTTTTTAGCTATTTCATTCCATGGGAAATAATAATAATAATAATAAATTTAATAATAATAATAATACAGATAAAAATAATAAATTTAATAATAAGTAGAAAATTAATAATAATAATTAATAATATTGATAATAATAATAATAATAATAATAATAATAATAATAATAATAATAATAATAATAATAACAATAACAATAATAATAAT
>JANZXR010054875.1:0-12662 GCA_027575705.1 Erythroxylum echinodendron | reverse complement strand
TTTTCTCTACTGTAGCTGCTTGGCCAATGGTGATTTATTTCCTCTCTGTTTCGCCTCCACTACTGCGTTACTTCATTTAATGTCCATTAGCTGCTGCTTTCGTTGTTGTCCTTTTTGCCCAGCTGCTTGCGTTGTCCACTTGCCACAACTTCCCAGCTATTGTCTTCATTTCTTCCACCTCAAAGTAGCTGATTCATTGCCTCCTATTTTCACCAGTAGCTCACACACACATAGCCTACACAGAAACTCCTCATACGCTGACCTTGCACCCTCCTTTCTTCACCTTTTTTAGCTCCAACAACTCACATTTTTTTTTCACCAGCTGCTGTTTTCTTGCTTCAACATGTGTGAGTTTTGTCCTCTCTTGGTATAACGTTGGTGATGTTTTTCAGTTCGTGAGTGATGTTCCTTGGGTGCTGTATGTTCAGTGAGCTCTCTCCTTAATCCTCCCAGCTGTCAACGTATTTTTTCTCCACTAGCCAACTTTTTTATCTCCTAACAAGAACGTTCTTCCTTAGCAACAGCTGGTGCGTGTTTTTTATCTCTCCCCAATGTTGTGTGTGTGGAGAGTGTTTTTGGGTGGGCTTGTGTGTGAGTGAGGGATTGGCTCTCTCTCTCAACTCCTCTCCAACAGCTCACGTATATTCATCTCTCCCCCACTTGCCAACATCTTTTATCTCCACAGCAGCTAATGTCACGTTCTCTCAACTAGTTGCTTCCTTTGCTTTATGTCTCCACCAGCTGCTTGCGTCTTCTTCTCCAAGGCCACCAGCTGTCTTCAACGTGTCAGGAGTGTTGAGTGGTGAGTGTGTTTGGATGGGCTTCTCATGTTATGTGTGTTGAGAGTCTCCCAGAGGGCTGTAACGTGAGTGTATAAAAACCCTCCAGCTATTAACATTGAGTGTATAAAAACCCTCCAGCTATTAACATTCTTCTCCTCTTCTGTTGCCACTTGCTTCCTTGATTGGTTTCCACGTAGCTGCTTCAATTTTGTCTTTGGCCACTAGCTATCTGCTGTCTTCGTTCTTCTCTTGCCACCTCTCCTCCCTTGTGTTTCATTTTTATCTTTTTTTATTCAATCCTTTTTTTTGCTCACTCATTCACGCCTCTTCCCTTTATTCATGTCAGTTGCTGCTCCTGCATTCACTCCTATAATCACGCTTAATCAGTCTTCATTTTCTACACTGCCAACTCCTTTCTCTTTTTGTCTCATCATTTTGAATAAATTCCATCCCTCTTTCACGCCTAACCCTCCTGTTTTTTAACTCTACTACTGCAGCCATCTTCTTTTGTCTTTTATATATTAAAAGTCCATCATCTCATGCTCTCTTTTATCTACCGCCAACTACTGCAATCTTCATGATTTTAGGAGAGTTTTTGTCACCTTTCAAGCACAGCTCTTTCAATTTTTTTTAACTTCTGCGCAACTGCATTCTTTTTTTACTTTAGGCTTTTAAATGTCCCAAATTTAATATGTGCCTGGAATTAAAATAAATAACTCTTAATTAGTGTAATTTAAACATAAATGGACAAGAATTTAATAAATTATGTATATAAAATTAATATAAAAATGTCCATTAACATTCATATTTGGCAAGAAATTCTTATGAAGGTTTATAAATCTTGTTATAAAGTAGGAAAAGAGGTTTCAGTATCATTTCAAATGCAAACAACTTAAAATTCATAGCATCTCTTTCTTGACGACTCATTACTTCTATCTAGTGTAAATTTTAACTTTATCAATGCCTTAACGAAGGTTCTAAGATGTTTTAAAGAGTTACCTATATTGTAAATGACCAAGGATAAAAGTTACTTCTTTATATCCTTATTTGTTGCATATTATTCTCCTTTGATTACCTATCTGATAGGATTACATCATAAAGAACTTTCATCTACCTATCTTGCAGTTCCTATTTTACACAAAAGGCCATCTTACAGAGATTCTTGCCACTTTTAGAGAAAATTTAGAAGAGTATCAATAGTTGGTGGAACAAGAGCCTTACTTAAACTAATAAAGTTCAATTAATTAATATAGTGTGAATTCATTACATGTTTATTAGTCTTCATATAATTTCTTAAGAGTTTGATAAAGACCATAGAAAGGTTTTTTAGGACATTTTTATAGGTTGGTCAAGCAGTTGGCAACTACAAAGCTAAATTTCAACAGGAGCTTACATGTTTGCCTAAGATTAAAGGTGGCTTAAAGATAGCCTCAGTCAAATTAAGTAATAAATCTATATCGCTAAGAACATATAGAAGACCTTAGACGACAAGGAATCTCTTTGGGTAAAGTTGGTACAGTCACATTACTTAAAATTCAATAGCTTCTGGATAGGTTCTCCTAAAAGCAACTCATCATAGACTATGCTTGACATCTTTAAGCTCAAGGAATAGATGAAAGTTCACACCATAACGAGCTTATATAATGGAGCTTCTACCATGGTATAATAATTTGAATACTGTGAGACCTCTTATCAATACTGCTCATTATGTTAATTTGAGGAGCATGATACCAAAATTGTTAATATCAAGGAGGTTTTATATGATAATTCCCACATCATAGATAGATTACTTCAAGTTAGACCTCCTTTTCATTCCAACATTTGCAATTACTGACAAGAATATCTGGTTAAGACTCTAATCAATTTCTTTTACTGATAAATTGAACAAGAATATTTTCAGATTTAGGGATTTAAAAGTTTCATAGTACAAATTTATATGGAGTAAAGAAATCTCTTTAAGAGTCTCCTTTATTGTATGGTTAACTATTAATTGTTAAGTTGTATACTAAGATAGAATTCATGGTGCGACTTCTATTTCTACCATTTGTTCTCTTTGTTACTAAGAACTTAAAATTATTGTTCATTTTTTCTTTCAATGTGAGTTTGCAAAATTAATTTGGTGAACTATACTAAGGATGAACATCCTTTCTTACTTGGTGAGTAATTAAAATGATATTGTGAATTGGAGTGATGGTTTGAATTGGAAATGAAAAGATGAATCTATCAAATTTAAAATCCCAATAGAGATGATCAAAGGCAAAAGAGGACATAGGCAAGGGGATCCTCTTCCCCCTTACTTACTTCTAACTTACACAGAAGCTTTTACTAGTTTGCTGAAACACAAAATATCAACTACCTAACTTCAAGTATCACTTTATGTGTACATTGTTATCACTAACAAGTTTATATTTTGCAAATGATCTTATCCTTTTGAGTAAAACAAATACTTATTCAATTTCTCTACTAATGAGTACTCTACAAAGTTTTAACGATTTGTCTAAGTTGAGCATCAATTTTTAAAAAAGTTATTTCATATTGTCTAAAAGTGTAGCACACTTATCAGACATCTTGTCAGAAGTCACTATAATGAAAAAACAAGATCCTCCTCTTCAATACTTTGTAATGCCCCAACATATATCCTAGAAGTATTATAGCATGCATAGGGTGTATTAAGAAGTAAGCATAATGTATTAAGTACATCTAAGTATAGTAAGAGATATAATGGTACTTAACGTAAAAGACAAAGGTAAATAGATAATTTCTTAAACTTTGGCATGGTCATACATACGTAGACATAAAATATGTATGGAAATTTTTGATATGTTTTCTTGGATTTATGAATGTGATGTGAGGGGAATTGATAAAAGAAGTATTCCATAAGTAAATGGGATGTTTTTGGTTAACTTGGATGTATTTTTGTGCTGTTCTTGTATGATAAGACCGAAGTTAGTTGATTTGGGATGTGTACCTCATTGAATGGATAGATTCCACTAAATAGATTTCTATAGTTTGGCCATATCTTGGCCTGTAGACCTTTAAATTGGATCATTTCAATTGGAGACTAAACAAGACACATAGATCTAAAACTTTCATGAAGGAATCAAAATTTGATTATGCCTATAAGATTTTTGAATTCTAACTTGAAGTTGAGTTATGGATGTTGTCCATGTTTTTTAACAACCTCTAGTTTTTAGGGTATAGCTATAGATATAATAAACCAAATTATATGAAATTTACTTTATTAGAAATTAAGACACAACAAAATGAAATGAATTGATAAGATTATAGGCCAATATAGGAATTAGAGGAAGAAGAAGGACCAATATGCAATTTTCCTAAAGTTAACACATGGACCAATAAGATTAAAGCATGTGTGTCCAATATAATTATAACACATGGTCCAATATAATTTTAATACATGCTCCAATGGGATTATAACACATGGTCCAATAAGATTATGACATATGAATGAGATTAAAACATGCATCTAAGACTAGAAAATTCATGAAAAGGCACATAGAAAGGGGAGATGAACAACACTTTGATGGCTTAACTTCAAAATTTTCTCCTCTCCATTTCACCTTCTTCAACCCAACATTTTTCACTTGGTGATTCAAGAAAAGACAAAGAGGAAGGGAAGGAAAAACATTAGTGGAACTACTTTTACAATTTTGTGATTTGGTACTTCACTTAGTTACTTTCTGTATTTTTGTACATTTGAATATGTAAAAAGATTTATTTGGATATGGAATGGTTGTTGGGATGACACTTTGGTGTTATTTTGGGGTTATCGTGTATAGAATTGGTTGAATATGACAAGAGATTTTTGTGTAGTGGAATTCTATCTATGGTTTGATGAAATAAATCAACCTACAAACCTCTTATTTAGTGATTTTAGTTGAATATGAAAACTAAGATATAGAAATAGAAATCTCTAGAAGGGATTTTGAGTTAATTATGGCTTTATAAGTTTGAAAATTGAGATAAAAAATGGTGACCTGATGCTATCTTTATTTTGTAGTAGCTTATATAATTTTGTCTATATCTCATGATTTAATAGTCCATATGGTCTGATTGTTAGTGCTATAGATACTATATACATAAAGGAAACAATGTCTAACAGACCTTAAAACCTAGTTCTAACTTTTCCTATATGCATATTTAGGAACAAATAGTGGTAGGAATGGAGAGAGTGCCTGTCACAACTGTTGCATTGTTTTTGTTTCTGATTTCTAACACTTATTATATGAACCTTTACGAATGTGTATGAAAATTTTCAAATACCTAGAAATAAATGAAATAGGACTTGCCATATATGAATTGGGAGACTGAACATTGGAATATAAGATTGAGCATAATGTATTCCAAAAAAATTTACATGTACATAAAAGATTTGTATGCATGTTAATTACTCATATGTGTATAGTATGACTATACAAGTATAATTTTGATACACTTCTAATACTGGTTAACAATAAATTGCTTGTATGAACACAAACATAGATGTTAATTACTCATATGTGCTCTATTGTCTTAATGGTGGATAGATAGGCATTCCTATAGGGTTACAGTGCAGTTGCTATAGTTTGACACCACTGGTGTCCACAGTTTGATACTTTCGGGTATCCACAGTTTGATACCTTTAAGTATCCATAGTTTGATATCTTTGGATATTCACAATACCCATTATCCATACCCACATAAAATATGCAGGCTCAACATAGAAAAGAAACTTAACAGTCATAAATAAGAAATACAGCTATGGCAATATGAATAATTGGGATTAATGAGCATTTGTACTAGTTATAAAGATGATTGTAATGATGTGCAATTACATTGATAATTTGTATCAATTAGCGTTGAATATCAATATTTGGCTTATAAATGTGCACTTTCGGTATATGGATAATATGTTGAAGCATATTTGCATTATATGCTTTGCTTAAGTATGCCATCATTGTTTACACGAGCATATATGAGTTGTGATATTCCTAAATATATGTACTTGGTAAATGATTGCTGTGAGTGGTCATCCAAACTAAGTGTTATCCCTACTAAGCTTTCAAGCTTAGCAAGGGTGTTAATCCGTGTAGGTCCAAGTCATAGGAGTAAGGTATAGGAAACATCTACAGAGACCAATGCCAAAAGATAAAAAGAAAAAATCATTAAGATACTTGGGTATTACTATCTCTTTAAGAAAGCTAAGATATAGAGAATGTCTACCTCTGATTAAAAAGATACAAAAAAGATTGGGGTCCTGGATAAATAAAACTCTTTCTTACGGAGGTTAACTTCAACTTCTAAAGTTTGTTATAATGTTAATGCGAACCTACTGGTTCTCTCATATATTCTTATTAAAAGGATTAGTTAAAACTATGGAAAAACTAATGAAGTAATTCTTATAGGGTAAAACGAAAGGAGAGAAAGGAATAGTTAAATTGAATAGGAAACATATATTTCAACCAAAAGAGGTTGGAGTGTTAGGGTTGGAGACAGTTAGTAAAAGCAACAGATTTCTAATAATGAAGAGAATATGGAGAATCTTAAGTGAAAAAGAATCTTTGTAGATCAAATCGGTTCATAATTATATATTAAAGGGTAAAAATTTGTGGGCAATAAGAGTTAAAGACAGTTACTCTTAGTTCTTCAATCAAATTCTCAAGTTGAGGGGAGAAGTGCAACAACATCTTATAAGTATAATAAGGGCATAGGATAAGATTTCATTATGATATAAGAACTAGACTGGTCAAGGTGCTCGAATACATAATTAGTTGGAAAGGGATGCACTGAATAGGTTCTTAAGGAAAGCTAAGGTTTAGGAGTTATTTCAAAATGGCAATTGGTCTCTCTCATCATAAGAGTTGAGAATTCTACCAATTCCTCAATACAGATACCATAGAGAAGAAGCTTTTTATCTATAAAATGGATTACCTATACTAGAAATAAGAAACAAAAAATCAAAAGAGCTAATTGATGGGGCAGATATAAGAATAGGGTGGTGCAAACTGATTTGGAGCAAGGTTCTTAAATTGAGTGCCAGCTTTTTTCTTTGGCTAGCTATGCTGAATAAACTCATTATTACGGATAGACTAACGTTTTAGTCCTCTTCTAAACATTGTATACTTTGCAATTTGGAGGAGGAGGATAGAGACCATTTATTTTCTAAATGCAGATTCTCTAAAGATTTGTGGCATAGAATTTCTATTCTATACATCCTTAGCTGCAACCAAAGTAACAGATATCTTACAAGAGATTTCTCAAATGCCTAATTCCAAGCATGATAAGGAAATTTATATGGTGGCAATATCAACTTATCTTCAGGAGATATGGAAAGAGAGAAATAATATAAGGTTTATAGGGAAATCTAAATGCTTAAGCTATCTTATTGAACTCACAATTGTAGGAGAAGGTTGGTGCTTTCTTGGAGAATTTAAGTATTTCTTAATGGTGCTAACAATAATTGAAAGGAAGAACACACTGATGTTACAGATGCTACACTTAGAGGAAGCATAATTAAGAGAGTGATTTCAACGGCCACTACTTGTATCAGAGGAAATTATATAGGAATATGGAGCTATTGCTATGATTCAAAAGAAAGAAAAGTGAAATGCATGATAAGAATAGGAAGAAGGAGGACCAGTACACAGAAACAATAGGAGATTTAGGCCTAGTCAACAAACAGGACTTGGAAATAGTACTAAGGTACATACGTTCTTAATTCTCACTTTCTAAGCTACTCTAGCATATGTAAAGAAATAATCAATTCAAAAGGTAATGAAGTAAGAAATTAGAAAGGGAGAAGACTTACCTATAGAGATTAATGAAGAAAGTAGTTTAGAGCAATTTCTATTTAACCAAGCCCCTGGTTTATAGCGAGAATTCAGAAATTAGTAACAAATATAAAGATTTAAAGAAGAATCAAAGAGGGCTCACCTCTTACCAAGATTGAAAGAGATTCTATATGCCTAGATTTTGAGTGATCCTTAAGTGTCTCCCTCGAAGCCTCGAAGACTCCAGAGATGCCAACCCTAATCGGGTAAAAATTTAAAGATGCACTAAATGGATGAATAGGGGTTTTACCTATATTATGAAAACATGTTTGATTCCTTATAGTTGCCTCAATTGTCTACAACGTCACCGTTTCTTATTATTACTTTTCTTAAATGCTGTCATTTTGGGTAGCTTATAGGAGACTTCACTCCCCATTGCTGTAACAGTACACCTTATTCTTCATTAATGAAATTTAAAATTTTTGAAAAAAATTTGCTAGCTTCATTGGAAAGCGACTTCGTTTGGATGAGGCAAAATTTAGAATAAAAAGTCCCATCTAATAAGGGTCTCTACTATTGTAGACAACTAACAAAGTCTTCTTGAAACCATTTTATTAATGAGAATAGATGAAAATGACAACCTATTTAAAGATGAAGTTTTAGTCACTTATTATTATAGACAATTTTTAAATAATATAAGAAAGATTGGTGCCTTACTGGTTGATTATTCAAGTTAGGAGAATATGATGAGCTAATGTGTATGGAAGCTAATAGTGATAATATTAGTGAGGAAATGAATAAAGCTAATATGGAAATATAGAAACTAGTCATAAGAGTGAAAGGATTTCTAAAGTAAGGGCTAAGGTTTCTAATCTTAGACTCATTCTGATGGGAACCCTTTGAGCAAAGATCAAGACCTACTTCCCCCTTTAATTCAATCTAAAGCTACTAATATATTAAATAAACATGAATGTGAAACGGAAATTGACCGTATTCGTAACTAAAACTAAAAACTCCTCCTACAATTCTTGCAACTCATCTAGAGACAACTTTACCTAATGTAAAAATCTTTACTTGCAGTTCATCTAGTATAGTGATGCAAGAGCCATTAACATGTAAAGAATTTAAGAGTATAGCTAGAAGAAAATATAAGAAGAATCAAAAGGGTACTATAACCACTCCTCCCGAATTTCTATTCTTTCCTTGAACATTATAAGACTTAATAGATTTAATGAATAATAATAATTACTAGATTATATCCATAAAATAAACCAATTCTTATAGATTAATTGGTTCATTTGTATATTAAGCTAAAATAATAAAACATTCATTTTAAAGCTAATTTTGAGTTTGCTTTTAACCTTGCCTTCTAGAGAACTCCATTATGGAAAAAATTAAAGGAACTTGGAATCTCTCTATAGATGCGCCTTGGATCATTATAGTGGATTTCAATAACATGTTATTACCTTTAGAAACTAAAGGAAATGTATCTCTCGAGAACTATTTTTGAGGAATTTATAGAATGTGCCAGTTTAATTCAGGTAATCTTAAAATGGAGGCTTATTTCTTCATTTGGAGAAACAAACAAAAGCAGAGATGGCTCTTAAGGAAGAAAATTAATTTAAGCTTTCTCAGATATGGAAAGAGGAGCTTCTTATTTAGGTTCAACAATTTCTTGAGTGGTAGGCTTTGAGGATGCAATTCTAAAAAAGCTTAAGTTAAATTTTCAAGAGAATAAGTTGTTCATTTGGTTGAGAAATTTGTAGTAAATTAAAAAGGAGATTAAACTTAATAAGAATAAGTGAAATATGATCCAAAGTTCAATTGAACATGATCCAAAGTTCACTTTCTATGCATCCTAATGATGATATCATGGAAGAACAAGAAAACGCGCTTTAATTTCCCCACAAGCAATAACTCCTTAGCTTTTCTAATCTGGCATCAAAGTTAAAATCTCTTCTCAAGAAGTAGATTGGTTATCTATGTAGCACGCCACCTTCACGGGGCACATACCCGAACATCCAGAGGACATTTGAGCACAGGCCTTATGGAAGTGGCATGTTAAAGTAGTCACGTTCACTTATATGGCATCATACATATAACACAAATTTTCAAAAGATCAATTCCTCATTTCCATTTATAAAACATAGTCTACAATGTCGCTTTTCAATACATAATCTATATATAAAACATATAAGAGTTTACTACTTTTCACAACATTTTCTACATGAAATGAGGAACTAACAAAAGTATTCCATCTAAACTCCAAAGTCTTAGCCGACCAAAACTTTGAGTCATTTCTTGAGTCTAAAATGTAAGTACAAGACGTCTTCCATAGTGTCTTAATAGCTAGGTCTCCTCTCTGGTATCGAGAAATCAACGTTGCAATTTTTGATAAGTTTTGCGAACTTAAAGAGTGAACCATCATCAATATACTAACTCGTATCAAACCACAAAGAAAATTCACATTTCAATTTACAATCAAATCACATCACAAATACTAAATATCACGTCACATTTTGTTTCAGAACAATAGTTCAATTCACATGGCATACCACAAAGCATACTCATTTATTTTCCACTATATATATCAAACAGTTGACTTATTCATTTATATTTAATCATAAGACACATGTAAGGATGTATATGAAAATGCACATGTGACTCCACTTTCATTGTTATTTTTTTGTGAATGAGCGTCTTTTTAACTTTTCTGTATCTGTCATAGATACCAGGCTCATTGATGACTATCCCTTATCTTTTATGGATATCGGGCTCATTTTAATACTAAGCCTAAGGCTCTTTATACATATTTTCTGAGCTTTAAGCTCTTTTTCACTGGCCACCCCGGTCATAACTTCCTTTATCTGATCATACATTTCAATGTAATGAGATGCATCATTTCACATTATATGCAATCAATCACTTTCCTTCATCATGTAAGTCACTTTCACATTTTCATCAGACCTAAGTATGACATTCAATATTTTTCTATTGAGTACACGTATTTTTCTCAATCCACATTCAATTATGAACATTTCCAATGCAATTCTCAATTTTCAAACTCCTCAGACCATCAATGTTTGGAATTATCACATTCACACACACACACACACACACACACACACACACACAAACACACACACACACACTTGCACACACACACACACACACACACATATCAGTTCAATAATTGGAAATTAAGCGATTACAATTAATCCTAGTGAGAAACATGTAGGTTGCCCATAGTAAGCTCCAAATAACTATTTCCTCGATGAACCAGTGATGTTTAAATACTGGCATTTGACTTGATCCTCTAAACCATGCAATACACACACATTTACATATTACTAAATTGCTCAATCATATAAGTACTCAATCATACACATATGTATATGTATTATGTACAAAGCATGCTTAATTGACTGTTCCCGGGTATGTATTGTTAAACACAAGTCATGATCATTTAAAAAATTATAGCTTGTATACATCTAGATTACACTTAGGTTTATACCTCAAAGAAACTGGATTATTCTAACTATTCAATCATACATTCTTCAATCCATTTTTTACCATTTCATAATCACATAATATCCCAATTCTCATTCATTCTTACTTAGTACACCTTTCTCATTTCTTTTGGATACATTTATAATCATAATAACACTTTCATTCCTACAATATCTCAAAAATTTCATATTTCATACATATTGATATCATCAATTCATTCCTTAATTATAAACCCAATTAACAACTTAATTTTTAACTCCTACATGTTACATCTAAACCATCTTATGGATATTTCATTATTTCTACTTCATTTCCTCATCAAAATGACTTCCATTCAAACTAAAAAACACCCTTCAAACAAGTAATAAATTGTTGTTTATCACTTATATAAAAACAAAACAGATCACTATCATTTATAAATCCTAGTTCTTCTCATTCAAGAACATTGCACAAACACCTTTCTTAAGCATAAATTTCACCTTCATTAGAACTTAAATCCCAATATATTTCATCCAAATAACAATTTATAACTTACGTTTTCATACACCAAAAATAGAACACAAGTATATCATTCCTTCATCAAAATTTCTACACTCATCATATACCATTTTCACTATCAATCATCCCTAATGATCATCACAAATGCTTCATTTACCTTCTCAACTCTTTAAGTACCTAGCTTCTCCTTTCCAATTAGTTAAACATCATGGGTTAATAATATGTTGGGTGTAATGACACATGTCATGATACTTTCCACATAAAGAAATATGCTAATGTCTTTTACTTAGGATACTAATATCACCTAATAACTAGTCCATTGTCACTTAACCTCTAAGCCAATTGTCATCCAATTCTACTCCATTTGTCAATTATTTCTACTGCCATATGTCAATTATTTATTCTACCATTTGTCAATTTGTCTTCCCATTTGACATTTTTCCTAGTCCAAAATATAGACATTAATTCATAAGTCTCCTAATTTGGACAAATAAATTCCAAATCACCAATTATAATTCATCAATCTATTTTTAAGATATAAAAATTCACAATTCACATTATGATCATTTTAAATCTTTCATGCCTAGAACATGTCAATTGAGTGCATATATAGTATTTGCAATGTGTACAAAAAAAATCTTAAGTTCATACGCACAATCATGGTATGCATGTCAATGTAATGCACTCTCATAATTTCTCAATATTAATTTCTCATATACGGTGGTCTAGGGTCCTAACCCTTAGTAAGGAAACGGGATATTAAAATCCAAACCTTTCATTGGAAATGATTTTAAAGATGCTCTTTTTTCCCCTTTAAACTCCAATAAAGCTCTTAGACTTTATGGCCTTAATGCTTTCTTCTTCTAGAAAACATGGCCAAGTGCAAAAACCATTGTTATAGAAATAGTGTTTTAATTCTTTCAAAATGGAAGAATTGATTTTTTATATGCTTATAAGAATTATAAGTTTTAATTGCAAGAGTAAGGTATAGCGGTAGCTAGCATTGGTAAGTATGAGTAGATCCCATGAGGACTGTAAGTACTAGTGCTAACCTTTCTTCTATTATTTAACCATCAAATTAGGTTGTAAATTTAATTGAAAA